>LUGF01001220.1:42178-62578 GCA_001625245.1 Calycopis cecrops
CATGTTTATTTTTCATATGTTTTATATAATTTAAAATTAACAACAATCTTAAACATTTACTTATTGAATCAGCTTTTTCCAGTCTTATGACATTAGAAACTAATAAGAAATAACAAAAAAATATACTCTTCTAACAAAAAGTCAAAAACACACCTACCAAAAAAGAGCCGTTGTCACCTGAAGATTCTCGGTCACTCAAATCCTCTTCGCTGTCCGAATTTTCATCTGATACATGATTTTCTAGTTCTACGTCGCTTCCTTCTTCGCTATCCGATGATGTTTTTGATCGATCTTCATCAGACGGTATGGCTTCTTGTAGGAGCGTTTCAAGACGACGTTGTTCATTTTCGTAAGACATTCTATAAGAAAATATAAGTGTTTATTACATATTTTTGTAAATACCAATAAAATTTTACAAAAAGCTGAATAACTAAAAGTCTATAGTACTATAATGAAAATAACAGTTAGTGTATCACATACTTTTGCTTTAATTACAAATTTTAAGAAAATTATAAAAATTAATCTTTGAATAATTTACTTACGTAGTTGGTGACACCGGTCTCACGGACCGGGTTGAGGCTTAAACTCCTGGAACAACCAACGGACCAACCAGCCAACTGGAACCAACGCAACACGCTTCGATGACGGGTCTAAAAGTTATTCAGTTTTTTCGAATCACCCGGTCTCCCAGACATGCACGTCACCAACGGCGCGTTAATACAATAATCTATATATTTTTTTTATGCTATAGAGGGGCAAACGAGCAGTCGGATCTATTTTCATGACTACCGAAGCCCATAGACATCCGCATAGATTCTACACAAATCTGCTGTCCTCCAGCTCTCCTTTCTCCTCCTACCTCCATGAGCCACCGGTTACTTACACATCACACGGAACGCGACAGCACAGCTGTCACTTTACGCCATTGTGTAAAGTGAGGGTACCTACGGTCGTGCAGGCTCAATTCGACTGTATGCAAGTATGCAATGTGGCACTACCTCTTACAAACTATTATAACATATTATCAAGCTTTTTTTACATTTTAACCATATAAATTGCTGGGTGAAATCACAGATTACTTACTTACTACAGTTTTAAATGCATATTTATAGTTATTATTTTTAGTGTATTTAAATAAAAGCTTATTTTTATAGGTTATTTGTTAAAGCCCAGTACAAATAAATTTGTGCTTTTGGTAGCAATTCTAGGGGCTCAAACGTAGTTGTAGTAATAGATATCTCTGTGTGTTGGCGTGGGGCGGAGACCATGACACTCGTTGATGAAGGTGTTGTAGATGATGTCCCTGGGTTAGCATTTTCTCTCTTCACGTCTTGTCGAAGTGGAATATTACTAGGTATATTATCAGCCTTTTTCTTCTGAAGGTTCCACCCTAACTCTAGTGGTAGGTACCCAGGATGAACTGGGCTTTACCTTACCAAATAGGCTAATTTAAGAGCTGTCATTTCTTCAAATACTGCTTCAAGTATTGGTCCTCGTAAGTAAATACGTACCAGTAAGTACTGGTAGTAGCTACTTACAAGTACAAGGAAAAAAGTACTCATAATCCTTAAGGTCTGCGCAGACGAGGGATTTTTGTTCGCGGACTTTTTTTGTCCTCTAAAATACATCGCTTACAACTGTATCGAGTATCTCAAACGGGGGATTAAAAGTAAAGTAACGTAGCGGTATTTTGCATAGGTACATTTTTGTACATTTACAAAAATCCCTTGTCTGCGCAGGCTTTTATACTTGTAAGAAGTTAGTATGTGATGACTCAGAATAAGACAAAAACTGTGACTGCGTACGTTTAGATACGGGATTTTCTCTAACAATCATTAATAGTAAGAGGTAGTGCCACCCATACAGTCGACTTGAGCCGACACGACCGGACGGGAGGTACCTCTCACTTAAATGATACCGGCGTAAAGTGACAGCTGTGGTACGTTTCGTGTAGTGTGTAAGTAGCCGCTGGTCCATGGAAGGAGGAGGAAGGAGTAGGAAGGAGTTAGCGAAACTGTATAAACTCTTTGTGGTCTATGAGCGGCAGTCAGGACTATGTCACTGGCGACTCGTTTACCCCATTTTAAAATATCCGTAGATGCGTGGTTTATGTGTTTAAGTATATGATTTTCATTGTTACTTAAAAAGGTATATTTTGATTAAGGTTTCGAGAGTTGAAGAAGTCGATATTCTGAAAATAGCAACAAGCGCAAAATTAATAACGATATAAATAGATTGTCAGGAGGCGACATTAATTAATTGTAAATGAAAATCATCTGATTTTAATATAATTATTTACTACTGAACGTAGCGTATGTGAAATTTGTAGGTCCATAATGAATGTTACAATCAATTCGTCATTAACTCTGTAAATAAACAATTTACAATCAATATATTGAATTTATAATAGTATTTGTATCTACTAAATTGAGTAAATGTTATAGTGAGTTATACAGCATGCAGTGTTTGTTACACTATCTGTGCTCCACAGTTTACGACTTATTCTCATAATAACAAAAATCCAAGATAATCACGATTACTTTTATTTATCAGGTCGCAAACGAGCTGTTGAAGTCTTTTGAAGAGAAATAAAGACCAAAATATCCGCAAAGAGGTTACACAGATGCGTTGCATTTTCTTTCTCCCTCCCCGTCCATGATGAACCGGAATCTAATACACCGTACGGAACGTGACAGCCCAGCTGTCATTTTACGACGTTATTATGTGAGCGAACGGTACGTAATTTTCGTTAATAAACCGAACTTTTACCATAAATCTGTTGTGGTATTTTTACCCGGTAGCGACAGTCTGTGTAATATTGTGGGGCGCGCCGCCCACAGAGTTAATAGATCAATGTCACAAATGATTTGAACATTTAAATTTCTCAGCGTAATCACTAAGTTATAACTTTCTAAACAACAGTTAAGATCACGAAAAAATTAAACGTCATACCTGCGTAAATATATTATTGAAAATATTTATATCCATTTTTCCATTCGAATTATACTAAATATTTAATGCGTTTTACTTTGTAATCAATTTAATTTTATTTATAGGAAACATGTTTTTCAGACGAAAAGCCATTAATATTTTATCCACCTAATATGTTTCCACTATGCAATTCGAATTCGTCAACATCCATTATATCATCTATGGTTGCAGGAATGACACACGAAAACCTTTAAATAATACCTATATTTTGTACGATACTAGATGGTCAAGTACGGGAATGCAAAACAGTTTAAAAAGTGAAACCCGATAATCCGAATGAACATATTCATACTGACGACAGTTTGGAGGAAATTCGTTCTGGTCGCATTCAATTTCGACTAAGGATTTCACGCTAGAGAGGAGCCAGGTTCGTTGGTCAGATAAATGAACGCCTGCTCTAATAGTTCCTTCTCCCCGGCAACATGTCACATTATATGGCACTAGTTAAATTTCAACAAAACGTTTCATAGTCGTAGTCGGATAAAAGTATACTGGATATATCTGCGTCGGTCACCCATTAGTTGAGGCAATCAGTACTCACGACTTAAAAAAAGTGATTAGTAAAATATACAATTTTATATAAAATATTTAAAATTGCTATAACATTAAAAAACATAAAATAAAATATATAAAAATGTCCTTTGATAATTTTACAAATTCCCTACATTACAAAATCGGTCTTCACGTAAATTCTTTTTAATTCAATGGGATATTATACAGCCCATGAACTTTGAAGATGACTCTGAATATTAGATACATAATTTCAAATCGTATTGCCCTAACTTGGTAAGCCTCAAACTTTGGCATAAAATTATATAGCATAGCTTAAGTACAGACCTCTGATTCTCTTTCTTTAAATTTTTATTTTTATGTAAAGACAAATGAATAGTTTGAGCCTTTTGGTGACTATAAAGCGTGTAGTGCGAAGACTATAAATAGACGTCCATAGAGAGGATAAGGTTATTTTCGTTTCTGTCGGATTTGGCTGCAATCCATTAATGGCAATTACATTTGCCATATGCCATTTGCAATAGTTACACAGAAATGAGGGGAAATCATGACGCCGCCTGCGAGTACTCAGGATGTTGAAGGGGGAGCAGGTCATTGGCTGTTGTATGGTGAAGAGGATCGCTAAGAACATTTTGTTGATCCCCTTTGTCGTTGGGTACCTTTATACTACGACAAACAGAGTAGGTTACTGTTGGACATTAGTGGTAACATTGTGTGATAATCTGTTGGGACGCAACCCTCTCACTTACAACGATATAAAAAAAACTTAATAGCTTTACTTTGCTCTACGCCATGAATAATTCGTAAGCAGAAGAACCTGAAAATTCAATCTGCGAAGAATGGGATTGTATTAGCATACAAAATGTTTTCACATATTTCAAGAAAATCCGATATTTTGACGTATCTTCTCACTAAAGTAAAAAGCTTATCGCTGACCTGCGAAACACGAATTATTATATCACGATATATTGTAATAAAACAGATTTTATTAGAATGATTGGTTTTTGTCGGTATGTTTTATTGCACCTATTTCTAGCATAGTGTATAAACGAACAGTTGGGTCACATGCTTTAAAGTAGGAGGCGCCCCACGGTTACGGGTTTAGCAGATGTATTGTTTATTCTGGATAGGAAAAGCTGAAATTAAATTAAGTACTAAAAGATAGATTTGTCTAATCTTAGTAGACGAAAAAACGGATAGATAGGATATTGAAAACGGCCGTAAAAAGATTAAGCTCTCTTCTTGCTGATCCCTTGTTTTATAATATAGGGTTCAAAAGTCCGATGATGAAATTAGGCTGTTCGTTGTTATTCGAGCTGCTCTACGTTGAACACTGTGTAATTAAATAGGCAGATTCTGCGGGGCTCCGACCCACGGTAATTGAATAAGTAAGCTTCTCCAGTAATTTCATCCTAATTGCAATGCATACCATTGGATTGTAGCATGTCTTTGATATGGAGGAGAGCGGCAAGATGGAGCTTGTAGAGCATAGCTGTGGTTGGAATTCGAGAAGGAAAGGTCCTATCCTGAGGTATAGATGAACAGAAAGTGGTGGATAGAGTGTACATGCGTCCATAGGCCTAGGTCTATAACTTTGAAAGTTATGGTTTTTTAAATAGTGTTAATGTAATTGTAGGACTATGATCACAAAGCATAAAATTAACAAAATTCTTGGATTTTACTTTATTGCTTTTTGCAATTTGTTAAAAATTATATTCAAGTTTCTTTTTCGACAACGTAATAAAAAATAAAACATGAAGCATTTTCACATTTAAATATTCTCTATGTGATATTTAAACGAAGCAGGTATAAAAAATAAAGTAGCGTGGTACAGCAGATCAAATTTTATTAAAAAGGAATATTATTTTATTTACAGTATCGTGAAAATGTACTTTCACATTAATATTGATTTAAAAAAGAAAGTCATAGGAACCGTCGATAGAAGTGAATACGTAATACTACGCAGTAAAATCGTAAGTAGTTCCAATTTGCAGTAATATGTATAGGTAGCATGTTTCTTGACCCGAACACATAATATTTAGCCCTCCCTAATGTTGACAAAGTATTTGTCACTTCATTAAATACATGTTTGAGACTATTATACCTGATGACGACTATAATGTGTACATGTGTTTTAAATAAGTGCTCTAAGTCTATCAAACATATTTTTATAAGTTTCGTTCAAATATCAAATGAAGAATTTTGAAAAGTAATAATTCTACTTCTTTCGTACGTTCGAACTAATATTAGTAGTACTATTCTATTTTTTTCCTACGTAGGAAACTAATATTGGTCCTTGAGTACCGAGATGTCACAAGTTACACGTGGAGCTAATTAAAGGGCTCATAGCACCATTAGTGTAGAGTTTGAAACTACGATTTAGTTACAAAATACAAATATAAGTAAGGGTTGTGGTGTGTATGAAGTTCAAGATTAATTTTTTACGCTTCAAGAGTATGGGTAACGCACGATCCATTTTATTAGGCAGTTACAACCTATGAAAATAAAAATCAATTGCCCCTCCGTTACGACTTATGAAAGTATAACTATAGATCGGCTTAACCGATTAGGCAAAATTTTGTTTAACTCTCGAATAATTTTTTTTTGATATAGGAGGGCAAACGAGCAGCCGGAGCCATTTTCATGACTACCGACGCCCACAAACATCCGCATAGAGGCTTTCTCTGAATATATTTGATGCCGTTGAAATTTAAAACAAAGTAAACAAATATGTTTCTATTGAATTTATGTAAATATTATTAACTACATAATATTCTAATAGTGCCATTTTCGGAATTAAATTAAAACGATATTATTCTGGACTGGAATTTATATCTGTGCTATATTAAAATAATATTTTCAGAATTTTCTGCGTACATACCTAATATGAACTTTCAAAATTATGATTTTTACTAGAAAATTAATTCTCAGAACTATTCAATTTATTTTAGGGGGATCAATTGCGGGTTCCGTTGCTGCCTCTGGACTTGTTGGTACTGGACCTGCCTATATATCGTTCTTGAGTCAAGAACCTTTTGTTCCTGGGCCCCAAAACGTTGCAAGATTAACATGAGCTTAATAAATGTCACATGTGCATATTAAGGATTCTCGCGACTTAAGTGAGATTGTTATAGATAGAGCGGAGTATAATGATTCTCTAACAGGTATATTAACAATACTGTAAACACCTCTAAATAGCAGCTAGTCAGCTAAATTATGGGACGATCAAAGAATCCTACTAATATTATAAAGGCGAAAGTTTGTGAGTGTGTTTGTTACTCTTTCACACAAAATCTACTGAACAGATTTTAATGAAACTTCACAGTAATATAGCTTGCATATCAGAATAACATAATAATTTAAAATTTATAGGGATTTTTCATAATTTGGTTATAATATAACGATAACTGTCAAGTAAGTCGGAAATAAATCAGCCTCCTGAGAGCAATATTGGCGTGCGCTGCCCTAATCGTTGGAGTTACACAAAGATAATTACTGTAGGATTATTTATCTTAAATAGTTCTAAATAAAAGTCCGCGACAGCATATATCTATCTTTTATGTGTAAGTCACTATGACCAAAATAGTGAAAGTATTTTTTAACGATGCACATTTTAGAATATTTATCGAACTCTTCTGAAAAATGATACCTCTGTCACTTTACATATTGAATGTAGATAAACTTTGTCTTTTACACTAAGTAATTTGGACAAATAGATTAAAAGTTATCACGATAAGATTGACTTAAACGGAATATCTAGAGCGCCTAAAATGCGCGGTGACAAATTCAACTCTCAAAGCGGTTTATTGTTTCATACAATAAGTGTATATTTAATATATTTGTATCTGTGTTATATCTATATATTTCAGTATAATATTAGATTATGTATAATAATAACAACACCATTTTTGAAGTCTGAAATCCACGCGGGCGAAGCCGCGGGCGGAAGCTAGTACGTTATAAAGTAATGCACACTCTATGAACGTGACTTGTGATGATGATTATGATACGCAAAATTGATGATTATAAATAAATTTCCCATTATATTAATTGAGATTTCAGTTTCTAGTTCACCAGATTGAAAGTTCGCCTCTTCAAACTTCCTAGAACTTCTTAGCTAGACTGAGATATTTACCCAGATACAATATAACTTTGAGAGATAATATTGTATGCATAGCAAACTGTTAAAAGTAATCAACTCACTGAAAAGTAAAAGATACGGTAATATTAATATTGAAATTAAAGGGATTTTTCGAAGTATAATGTTATGGTTCAAAGTTTCTTTAAGGCGCTATGGGTCCCAATTGCGATCCGCCTAGTTAATTTTGCATGGACGGCGCTCAAAAATAGAGACAATATTTAGCTTAATATTATTTTATAAAATTAACTATACGCTTATTTAAAAAAGTAACTCCTAAAATTTCTTCGATTACTCATTGGGAATAGATACATATTTTAGTTGTGGAAATAATTTTGATAGTTATTGAATAGTATGGATTTAAAAATTGATGGAAACGTCAAAAATTGTGTTTTTTCATTAAAGTTTACGATTTTTTTCTACCGAGGCAAAATTCTTTAATCGTGTTTCGACGACCTAAGCACTATGCCGTATTTTGTTAACATTAACCACAGCTTAAAAAAATATGATAATCAATAGTTTTTAAAGGTTACGTTTTGAATATACGTGAGCATGGATTGACAAATTTGGAGCCCATTTCGCCTTAATAAAATGATATGATATGGTGGATATGGTGGATATGATATGGTAATGATATGGTGGATGAAGATAGCAGTTGCTGGGTGTAGATAATTTAGGATGATTGTTGCGTTGCAAAATGTTTTCTTTAAACAGCTTTGAATGATAATGTATGTAACATACTAGTCCTATTAGTATTAAAAATGTGAAATGAAAATAATTGTTCTTCTTTAAGGCAAAAGTTACTGAAATTTGAGTTCCCCAAATAGAATATATAAGGTTATACGAATGTTATACAATTAAAAATATATTATGTTGACGTTTACTAATAAGACGAAACCATAAATACCTCAACAGCTTGTAAGAGGTAGCGCCACGTGGAATTGCAGCTGAATTGGTAAGGGTGAGAGGTACCTCTCGCTTACACGATACGGGCATGAAGTGACAGCTGGGCTGTCGCGTTTCGTGCGATTTGTAAGTATACGGTGGCTCATGGAGGAGGGAGAAAGAAGAATAGAAAGGAGGGCAGCGCATCTGCATAATCTCTATATGAAATTAAAAATGGCTCCGACTGCTCTTTTTGCCTCTTATACTTAGTCGGGCCATAAATACTGTTATAATAAAAAATAAAAAATATAACATTTGAATTGGGAATCTGTCATTGTTATAAGTACTATTGTTCATTGTGTTTTCTCGTTTTGGCGCTAATGCATTGTACAATATTTTGCGATATTAAAATGGATGGGGTGATAAAGAGAACAGAATCGCTGTGATTACATAACACAAAATAGGTATGGAAACAAATGCAATTTTGAAAACTTGATACACTTGGTATTGATCAAATGTTTGTGTACCGGGCTATCAATAGGTACAGTGAGACTTCCTCTGTTTGTGACAGAGAAAGATCTAGCCGTCCACGTAGTGTTCGTATGAAAGAGGTGGTCAAAGCAGTAAGGGAAAGAATTCAAAGACGCACTGGTCGTTTCTTAACTGATAAATTAAGGATGAATAGTGTGGTAAAATCGAAACAACTACTGAAGTGATACGCAAAGCGAGGCCATAGAAAAATTTTGTTTATGGATGAAAAAAATGTACAATTGAGCAACAATTGAAAAACAAAACAACAAACAAAATGACCATATTTTTGCTCAAAGCTCTAAGGAAGCTTCCCAATTAGTCGACAGAGTGCAACGTGGGCATTATCTGACTTCAGTAATGGTTTGGTGGGGAATTGCTAGGACTGACTGTGCCATATTTTTGTGAAAAAGGTATTAAAACTTCGCCACAAGTGTATCAAGATATCATTCTTGAGAAGTTAGTTAAGCCCCTTAATAATACCATGTTCAATAACTAAGTATGGTCCTTCCAGCAAGACTCGGCGTCGAATCAATTATTATATTTTTAATTGTATTATATGTGTATTAAACTAACACGCAGTAAAAGTAATAATTGTTATTTGGAATTAAACAAACATTTTTTTTCTTTGTAACAGAACTTATGCTTACAATATCAAGATTTAAGAATAAATTTCGGATTTAGTTGAAAGTAATTGTATATTTTCAGAAAATGTAAGAGAAAGAGAGAAAAAAAAAGGTAGGATTATTAGATAATCAAAAGCTGTATCCAGTTTAGTTTAAATTTTACGCGTGTCAATTCTCTACCAAATGAAACACTATAGTATTCCAAATATCACATCAATCAACTGATTTAGTTGACCTGAGTAGTATAATAGTACTTTGAAAATAATTTATATGGTCCATTATTTGTTGGACATAAATAAAACGTAAATATTATGTATCAAGGAGTATAACATTTTTAATACATTTTATTTACTTAACAACACAGACATAGCAACAAGTATAAACAGAGCACTAACGAGACATGCTGTAACGGGCCTTAATTAATTGTTTTGATTGGCCAGAATGCGAACCTTGATTGAGAATACTGAACGTAAAATTAAATTGCTGCTCAAAACGTTTACCAAGAGCACTTCACGTGAATTCTGATTGCACATTAATTTTACTTAATTCATCAACTATAATATTATCGTACCTGTATTATAAATAAAATCATATTATTGAGCTCAGTTCACTTGGTGCCGTAGTATTTCATTTATAATGAATGTGATTAATATAACATTATAAGCCGCGTTCCGCCGATTCTCCCGCGTAAGTTTTATAATTTGGAATTAAAAAGTCAAAATATTCTTTTCAATTTACCAAAAAATACATCATAATGATACGCATTAGCCTTCTTCAATGAACTCCAAAGCACTTCATCTCCGTCTACTCGTATTATATCAGTGAGCTAAATTAATTCATTCATATTCATAACCCTCGTACATTTATATTCATAATACAATCTGAAAAGTCTGCCCTCGGTATGATTCGAAATGGCGACCTCTCAGCTCAATTTAGATACGTCGTTCATGATCAGTATTGTTTGGTTATTTTCAAACATAATCTCCATTGAAAATATGAAGCAAATTCGCTCCAGCACCCCGAGTACTGGCGCGATTTGTTACTTGTCCTCGAGAATCCAAGGACTGGTGTAAATTTTATATAAACACATAAACATTTTTTTAGACTCTTTGAAGTCCAAAGCAGCGGATGAAATGATGACGATGATGCGCAACAGGTTCCTTAGCTTGTGGCAAATATCTGTGTTCAACGAATAAGTCGAAGCCTTGGACTGAGACCCCTCGTCGTCGCAAACTTTCTGTGTTAAATATTCTATTAACGGTTCCAATATAACTTTAACACCGTCGTTATTTTTTATTGTTTAACGCATTTGCAAGTTGTACAAATTTGAAATATATTTCGAAGTACTTGTAAAGTGAGCTATAGTTAATCTCATAAACCCCACGAAACCCGACAGATTAGCTCTCACTCCACATCATATTGAAATTCAAATTCTTTCTAAAAATAACATCGCGGCGGTGTTATCTGTGTAGCCAACATGCTTCTGTGTACTGCCACCATGGAAGTACCACGATGGCAATACAATTCGGACTACTGCGAGGAGATATTTTTTGCTATTTGCCAAAACATGGCACCTGCCTGTTTTTGGGTGTACCCAGAGTAGTTGAATACTTACGCTAACTACCTAATCTTATGGTAAAACCAACAAACTGCTAATGTGAAAAAGGCTAAAATATAAAGATTGATTGTCATGACACGAAGGATTCGAATTCCACCTATGACACACAAAGGCTGTCTGAAACTATCATAGTGTTTATGTTTACATTGTTGGACAAGAACCTCTATCAATGAACATTTAGACTATCGATCTCATGCTGTAGTCTTGTGAATGGTATCGATAATGAATCTAATTGGTTAAGGTAATTAACAATAGTAACAGCAATGCTGTCGCGTTTCGTGCGGTATAGGAGTATCTGGTGGCCAATTGAAGACAAGGACGATGGAGAGGGTTTTACGCTAGATTACTCTATCGCTGTAGATTGTGGCTTTTTCGGTTTTTTTACGAGTATAAACTCTTAGATTGTTGGTGCTTGAGTGTGCTTATAATTTGACCTTTTCAAAACAGAATATTAATCTACACATAATAAAATATTTTTAGACACGTAGCGGATCAATAACAGGATGACGACAATGGCGTGCCACAGATTCCTTAGCTTAAGGCAAATATCTGTGTTTATCGAATATGCTGAAGTCGACGCAAAGTTTGTGTATCTAATATAGGTCGTATTAACGATTCCGATGTAACTTAAACATCGGGATAAATTCTCATTGCTTAACCTATTTTCAAGTTACACAACTTCGAAATACGAGTAAATTTTTAAGCACTTTTACAATGCCACCTGGAATCTCACAGACCCCACTAAACGCGCCAGATTAGTTCTCACTTCATGGCGCGGCGGAATTATGTCTTTTTTTTTATGGTATAGGAGGGCAAACAAGCAGTCGGAGATATTTTCATGACTACCGACGCCCACAAACATCCACATTGAGGCTATACAGATGCGCTGCCCTCCTTTCTCCTCCCATCTCCATTTGCCACCGGCTACTTACACACCGCACGAAACGCGACAGCACAGCTTCACTTTACGCCGGTCTCGTGTGAGCGAGAGGTACCTCCCCGGTCGTGCCGGCCCAATACGACTGCATGCAAGCATGTAGTGTGGCACTACCTCTTACTAAAATGTGTAAGCTATCTCCATGGTGGGCCCAATATAATTCGGATTTATAGGTTTATTATATTCAATATGCTGCAAAATATCCGCGAGACTTCTTTTGGCGAGTAGCCAAGTGTCAGTTACGGTATCTAAAACTTTGGAAAAGTGTATTAGGTAACAAACCGAGACTAAAGTTTTCTGTAAAACATTTATTCCTAGATCAATGATGACTTTGGAAATAGACTAGCACTAAAACTCATACCCCCTTATTAATAAACATAGATTAACATAAATTATATATGACATGTATTAACCTAGTATTAAACTGATATCTGTCAAATTCCATATTAGTAAACACAATGCAATATGTACAGTGTGGAGGAGTAGTAATAAGTTGAACTTTGTCTACACTCGTTGTGCTTGTTAGTCTAATGGCAATTTTGTATATATTATAAAGACATAGGTGTTACGAAATATGTCTTTAAGACGTCAAATTGTATAGAAGTCATATTTTCAATCGTGACTAACCAGTCTGGTAGAAACTGTTTCGGAGTTTTAGTATAATATATTAAGTGATATTTCGCCGTAATAAAGAAAATTTACGTTCTACGCGCAGTTTATTTAACTAAGAACCCATCGCATGTGGGATTAGGATATTAGGATGTAAAAGTATTAGTTCTAAAAAATTCAAGAACATGCAAGCATCAAATTTTCACAGGTAGGTGTTTCTTACATTTTTCTATCATTTTAAGTGTTGATGAAGAACATAATAAGTCATATGATATACTATGAGCAACAAGTCACCCTATTTTGTTTCCATTTA
Source organism: Calycopis cecrops (assembly GCA_001625245.1). Lineage (NCBI taxonomy): Eukaryota > Metazoa > Arthropoda > Insecta > Lepidoptera > Lycaenidae > Calycopis > Calycopis cecrops. Next base: position 55,334 of record LUGF01001220.1, read on the forward strand.
CTAAAATATTGCAGAAATTGGTTTTATAGTGATGTTACTCAACAATATTGTACAATGACAATATCGATATCGGGTAATTTTTCTATTCAAGGTTTTTTTTTTTCGGATGGACCTCTTACATAACTAAACGCTACCATGGTCTGTTCGTCGGACTAGGGAAAACTATTTTGTCTTCAGGTTTCCTCTTCTATGTTAAACAAGCTAATGTTATTAATACTGGATTAACCTTTTCTCCTTTCTTCTTTCCAGTCGGGTTTTTACCCAAGTCATAGCATGGCCACTGCACTAGTAAAAATCACAAACGACATTTCATCGGAAATGGACGATAAAAAAATGTCGGAATGCGCATGTGCAGAACTCGCAAACAATTGCGACACTTAAAAAGCGCCTCAAGGAACGCTGAGATTTAATAAATATTCTATATATTATGTATGTCGTTTATTATTTAATATAGTACCTAATTACCTGCTTATTTCATTAGGTGGATAAAATATTATAGGGAATAGTATGCATACCTTACCAATCCACTACCGGTGGTTACGGGGTGTAAAAATAATAATAATGTCCACCTAACCCGATTTTGGCTATGACATCTCTATAAAGACAGTCAACAGTGCGGGATTTGATATAGTGCACAAATGTGTGTGCAGACTCAAGGTCTTTTTTCAATATATTTTTTTTGTTCTAAAATAAACAATTATAAGTTAACTCTAAATCAATTCATTATTTCCTACACAGAGGTAGCTTCTTTGTACCTTTCTTAAATAATTCAATTGAGCACTTGGAGTAATTATTATACAGGGTCCGCCAGCGTTACCTGATGGTTTTAGAAATAATGGTACACATGCTATTTCTGAGGTATGATAATAATATGTATTTTATTATGAAGACAATAAAGTAAGGTTTACAATGTTTGATGTTTTGTTGGTGTCATATTTCACTTATGGAACACAACGTTAGTCAAATGCCGACCCTCATTTTCGATACATTCATTTACTGTGTACAAAATTTGTCATCACCTTCTCCAGCATGTTTCGGGGTATAGAACGAATTTCTTGTCTGATATTATCTTTCAACTCAACCAGAGTGCTTGGCTTATGGATGTACACCTTGTTCTTGAGGTATCCCCATAGAAAATAGTCGCAAGGGGTGAGATCGGGCGAGCAAGAAGGCCAGTCCATGACTCCTCTCTTGGATATGAGTTTATTTGGGAAATAACCTTCTTACTTCGGCGATGGAATCATTGGAAGTGTGACAAGTCGCTCCATATTGTTGAAAGTAAATCTGACAACGACTCAGGCGGCGGCGACGCAATTCCGGGACGAGATATTCACGCAACATAGTCTGATAGCGCTCAGAGTTTACAGTGACTGCTCTTCCAGCTTCTTCAAAAAATAGAGGCCTATTACACCAAATTTCACCACTGCAGCCCACACTGTAACCTTATCAGAGTACAACGGTTATTGAAGCAGCTCTTTAGGATTATTCTGTGCCCAATTCCGACAGTTTTGTTTTTTCACTGCACCATTCAGATGAAAATGAGCTTCATCGGACATAAGGAGCAAGACGCCTGGGTCTTCGTCCAAAATCTCCCTCACCTTGTTAGAGAAAAGAATCCTTCGCATGACATCCTGCGGTTTGAGCACCTGTACAACAGAAATTTTATAAGGATGAAAGTGTAGATCGTGTAGAATACGTCGAATAGATGTGTTTGACAACCCAAGAGCCTGAGAGTGTTGTTTGGCAGACCGGCGTGGACTTTTCTGTATTGCAAGACGTACAGACTCAACGTTTTCAGGTGTTGTAACACTTCTTGTACTACCTCCTGGCTTCTTTTTTAAAGCAGAACCGGTCTCACAAAAATACTGAATCTAATTCAGAATGGTATTGCGAGTAGGAACTTTCCCACGGGGGCTGATGCGAGAGTGAGTACGAAACTTTCTTTGAGTAACAGTCACATAATCACCATTTTTAAAAAACGTCTCCACGACAAAAGCTCGATGCTGCGAGGTCCAGGTCTCCATTGTAACTAAACCTTCATTTATATTGAACACAGTGACACTCTCATCAACAATCTACGACAAGTTTTAACTTGTTACTGCGCAAGCCAAATGTGTCAGGTAACGCTGGCGGACCCTGTAGTATAATTCCTCCAAGACTGAACAGGAAGCAACTATTTCTTCAATGACTTTCAGTGCTGTCTCTCGAATATAGGTTATAATTTTTCCGCCAAGAAGTTTTCAAAATTTTGGAATAACAATTGAAGTCTGGCGAGAGTAGCAAATGACTGACATTTCCATTACTACTATAACATAAATTAATTATCGACATTTTCACAATATTCTATAGCTCGCGTCACTAGTAGACAGATGCAAAAAACAGTTACTTCGCTGATTGACGTACATGCCAATTATATGAGGCTATCTCTATCTGTCTAATATGAAAGTGCATAAGAAAAAAGTGCCAATGCCAAAAAAACACAACATTCAAATAATTGCGCTTCCTCCATTCTATAATTACTCCAAGCATAATAAGTATGGAATTTGACAGCTGTCAGTTTAATACTAGGTTAATGCTTGGATATAGTTAATCAATGTTTATTAATAAGGGGACAAGGGCTACAAGTCAATAAAATCGAATGCGAACCTGTTCTTGGTCGTATCAGTTGGTATTTGATAACTCTTTACACGGAAATATTGATGCTAATAATTATTATCTACATTTACTTCAATAAATTAACAAATTATTATGGCCTATGTAAAGTGACATTGAAGTCATTAGGCCGTTTTGTAAATCGTATTGAAACAATTATTTGAATACAAAGTATGTATATTGTTATCAAAAATATTAGCTTTCAAAAAAGACTACATATTTGCTTTATTTTTTAAATTAAAGAAAGGGGACAATAGAGCAGGTGGTATTATTACCGTTTATTACCGGCGGCAGTTAATAAGTATCTGACAATAGGCATGAATAATTGATATGTAGATGTTTTATTATCGTTCGAATGGGCCACCGAAGACTTGGAATTCCGGCCCATGGCATTCCCAATACGCTCGAAACGCGCCAGCATAGTTGTCACGCTGTGGTGGCGGCACGAGGTACCTAATTTAAGTTCACTACAGCTTTAATCTCTCACTCGAGATATTTTATACTCTATTTATTTTTATAAATATTATTCCTTTCCTTCCTTTATAAATAACTCCAGGAATCGTTCAATTAAATTATTGCATTTTTTTACCAACTCCATTTATCTGACCTTTACCAAGACTTGTAAAATAAACTATGATATTTTACAAAAATAAACTAAAATAGCTCAAAAACATAATACGACTGCCAGATTTTATCGTTGAACTTAAAAACAATACGGTATCAAACCACTTTAATCCTTATAAAACTTTTATTTCTCAAATATATCAAATACACGTATCTTTTACAGCTATTCGATTCGATATAGCCAATGTACATTTAAAAGTAAATCGACCGGCAGCAGCGAGGTCCGTACCGACCAAACCTTCAATTAGTTGGGATTACGTGTGACAAACGTAAATACATAACTAATGGTAGGTTGTATGGCTCTTGGTTTCTTGCGATTATACACTTACAGTATATTATATTTGTGTGTGTATGGTGAGGCGCTTAGTATGACTCCTAATTACTTATTATTAAGTCAATGTGGGATGAGGGAAAATAATTGTAAATACACCCTTAAACTATAAAGTTCATATTTTTCCTTAGGCATATAAAACTAACGGGGTCTTAAATGTGTGACCTTTATTTTGATGTTGTATGCGTGCACCTTACGGGTGACTCAAGAAAGTATGAAATAATCAATTTTTTCCACTTTATTTTTTTGTAGTGCATGAGTCGAGCTCTTCAAAATAAAAATAAAAGTATTTAGATGCAGCTATCATCTACATAAAATCGCTGGGATAAAATCGGCTTAATATGCTATTATTAATATATGATGTTTTTTTTTATACATAATGGTATTTGCCTGGTTTTTATTCCACTACACAGGGACGCAATTTGAATTTTCGGCGTAGTTAGAATAAGTACTTAATACATCCAGGGCAGGACAGTCTCTAATTACATATAATTCCGTCCGTCGCTGTGGTCGATATGCATGTGATTTGGGAGTTTCTTACTTTACTTATGAACTAAAATTTTGTTTAGCACTTTGGTTCGAAACTTGATGTTTTCCGCCTGGAGCATAAAAAATACATTTGACGCATTAAGCACAGCGGACATGAATAGTTCACATAAAGTTTAGAAAGTGATATCACGTAAATGTGTCTCTGCGTTTTATCGTCACGTTTGTGAGGTGACTTGGTTAATTTTAAATGAAACTAGTTCTGTTTTCCTCGATGTAAGATTAGATTAACACTGCAAAGTTGTTATTTTTAAAACAAAGATTCGCACGTTTCTGCTTGTGTCATCAATAAGAACTAGGAACTGGTGTAACGGGTGTACATAACAACTTAGATTAACTAATGACTAACACTATGCATAGATAAAATTAATATATTAGTAAGTTGTAAAACACTTTTTGATTTTATTCATAAAGAGCCCAAGTTTTTAGCAATCCCAAATTTCATTGTTTGGCGAAAAGGACAGGGAAAAAGTAAAATAAATAACTAATTTTGTGAACAGGTATTTGAAGCATGGTACGTCTGTGAGATGTGCAGTATGAATCCTAAAGATGAAATAGAGAGAGAAGCGAGAGTGTGAACATGGTTTGAAGAGAAAATTTAAATGGAAACAAAGAATTCTATAATGTCTATACAACGTATAGGCTATTTATTCATTTTCATTCCCTGCCTGTTTTTTAGGCCAAATGGAAAGCGAAGATAAAGGGCCTGTTGCCAATTTACTTAAATTTTCTTCTGTGGTTTCTAAGCAACAAACATCTGCTTAATTGAGAATCGTCTGAATAAGTCTGAGCTAGGGTAATTTTACTTGAAAGGGGTAAGAAATATTGAATGTTTCTTACAGCTTATGTTATTGATCTAAGAGTCCCAAAAATAATTTTTTGAAGACAATTAATTAATTAATTATTAATTCTTAGCCGAGTCGGTGTAAACTATCGATGCACCACTTCAGATGGCCACTCTGAAGTTGAAGATCAATGTTGTAAGAAATGACTCTCTCTCCCTATCTACCTCTCTCTATCTGCCTCTTTTTTAGCGTGTTTTTTCTCGCATGCCCTATAATGGTAAGATAATAGAAATGAATTGATATTGAAATTTTCTGGCTGCAATTTTGTAATGTTGATAATAAATAGAGTATAGAAATAACGCACACATACATAATATGTGATGCGATAGCTCTGCAGTCGCATTCATATTCAGATTGAAGAGTCCAGGTGGTCTTACAATCCCCCCGCAGGTCTAATGAGGACAATTTTCCTAACTTCACTAAAATTTCACACTCTTATTTATTTTCCATCTAATTCTACATCTACTAAAATAACAAAGCTTGAATTTATATAAATTTCAATCGCAAATAACACAAAAGTGTTTTAATCCCAAAAACAAAAAATTACTTTGTCTAATAATAAACATTACAAGAACAGATTAAACAACCGTTTGTTTCCACAATAAATAACACTCAAAATAATATTCTAATATTACGGATTTGTCTTCAGTCAATATTGTATAAGTACACTTTAAACAAGAGGCTGTACTTATTATTTATCAGTTAATATTTTAAGTGGCTAAATGGTTATTGTTGAAGTTTACTTCGGTGTGGATCTCTGTCAGTTCGATAATAGGGTCAAAACAGCGAGCAGCTCGTTCCCTGCGACGATCTTGTTTTTAATTAATATTATATATTCATACTGCGAGTGGCGAGTAACAAGGGACAGCTTGCTTGTTTAGAATTAGGAGCAGACTACTGTTGTGGAAATGTATGAATACTCGCACTGTAAATGTTGACCGCTGACACAAATATAACATTGCATGGTATGACTATGTGAAGTAAGACACTAGAGTATTGTTATGGAAAATGTATGAATAGTCGTTCTCTAAATATTGACAAATACACGAACAATTATTATAGCACTGGAAATGCAACAACACCAACAATAAAAGTTCTTTTATTGACAGATCAATTTGGGATAATGTAGATATGTGAAGGCTCCCAGGCTTTCACGTCGGCGCCGATACCATCATAGCCACCGCACACGAGCTGTCCTAAAAAGAGTCGGGCAATAAGAGACCCCATTCTACCCGCCTAAAATCATTTCTTATGAATTGTAATTAATAAAAATAGTATTTATTAGTGGTCATAATAAGTAAAATTACAGAAATTTTCAGATTCCCTACTTATTCGACACTGGCCGACTGAGCAGTGTACAGACGTTTCCTTTAGTTGAATTTCTTTTGTGTAAAATGTGTAAATACAATACTCATAAACATTCGAGAAATTGTTATGCAGACGTGTTGCCCTTCTTTCCTCCTCCAATCCCTGTGGCCACACGACACTCACAGGCCACACGAAACTCTCAGGCCACACGAAACTCTCAGGCCACACGAAACTCACAGGCCACATGAAATGCGACAGCCTAGCTGTTACTTTACATGGCACAATTTCTTTGATATAACACGTCTAGATGGAGCATTTCAAATGAACATCGCAAAGAAAACGTCTCATTTTTCGCACAATGTGTGAGTGACAGTTATGTACAGATTGTTTTAAAACCGTCAATGTGTGCGTGTAAAGGGATACCAACAGCATAAAAACTTACCCTAAATTTTGTTACTAAATCAGGAGGAACTAACAGCAAACAAAAAAATAGGAATATATATTATGGTCTATATAGATTTTTTTAAAGAATGTATGGTAATTATTGTTAAGCATAAATTATGATTTTTTTTATTTATTTTGATCAATGAGAGAGAGAGTTTATTATTATTATTATTATCAATGAGAGGATTTTCGAAGGTAGTTTTAGTTTTATAGATCGCTATATATAAGTATTAGAATTTTTTTACTTGATAATAAGACTCCAAATATACTTTATGAATCAGTTTTATTTATTCACAGTCAGTGTTACATAATATAAAATTTACTAACAATACATATAATGCCATCTTAAGTTTACGCGAATGTTGCACATTATAATAAAGCTATTTAAACGGTCTCACGGATCATCCTTGGATGGAATCGGTGTTATTTAGCGAGGATTTGTGCTTTATCAAATCTTATATCTGACGACCAGGCTGGCGCAGTGGTGCAGCGCTC
>LUGF01001220.1:63136-92813 GCA_001625245.1 Calycopis cecrops
TAACAATACTTATGTAAAAAAAACTAACCGGTGAAATAAGATCTTCTATTTGTTATCAGATTTTCCTGCATGGTTATGACACAGTTGAACAGAACAAACCGGCATATTTCTTTTTTTATTGAGAGCTCAGAATCGCGTTACGGTCTAGATGACACTGACTTAAGCGAAGAGCGTCTCTGCTACATATAGTAGAGACGTTTTACGGTGCTTTCAGGTGGTTGATGCGGTATCTAGACGTGTATATAATCAAAGGCACAATTTATTAGCATTATGTAAATTGTATTATTATTCTTTTAATTTTAACGTCGTCAATCAGTGTTAGTTCACCGCTGGACTTACCGCTTACCGAATTGATTATATTACAGCTTGGCTTTACATTTTATAAAAACAAGCCCGCCGACCCACTAAATCTCATAATATCCATTCTCGACCGGTCATAGTCATCGAAAAGTTCAGACTGCTCGTTTTCCCGCTTATAAAAAAAGCAGTTTTAGTAAGTGTTTAATAATACTGCAATAGCTACTATATACTACGATGTGGTCTTCCATTATAAATGGGACTATAATTACGTACATCAACAATAACACCCTTATTCATAAACGTTACTTAATTTTTAAGTAGTATGGTAGGTTTATAGTCTCACACCCTTGTTTTAAATCATAAGTAAGTTAATGGCGGAGTCAATGAACAGCTGATATTGACAGTTTGTGACGGATGGATGACGGATGCGCAAGCGCCTGCTCTATATTAGAAGTATGAAGGGTAGAGGTAAAGAGAATAATCTCTTTGAAAAGTGTCCAGCTGAATGTAAGATAGTATTGCATATACACAGATGATTCTAATTTACCTCTACCCTCCATAATTAGAAGTTACTATCAACAATTGAAAGTGTCAGATTTACTAAAAAGTTGCAAGTTATAAAAAAGTTAACTAATGTTGTCTATGAAATTTTCAAGTATCCTTTATGAATCACATTTTTTTAAATATTAATTAAGGCTTAAAGTAGTTGATTAGTTATGTATTATTTAGAATATTGTTTAACTAGTTTTTATGAGTAAGGCGGTTAGTCAACAAATAAATAAAAAACCAACCAACTAGAGAAATATTAGGTAGGTAGGTACATATAAAAAACTTTGTTAACATTAACCTTAAAGCCGTTTAATAAAATGTTAAATCTTTGACTGAGTGCTCAAATATCTGAACCTAAGGGAGCTATTGACCAGAAGGGACTTACACTTTTACAAGTTTTAACTCTGTACAGTAAAAGTTTGGTATCGTCCGTGTTTAGAGCTGTTATGCTCCTTCGAGATTTAAGTGACTGCTTACAGAAGTTTTTAGCAAATTGTCACTTGCCTTAAAAAAATATTGTTTAGACGTGGGAAGTTATGGGAAAAAAGTATTTAGGTAAGGGACCCACCAAAGTGGTAGTATAAATGAAACTTAATTATTTCAGTGCACCAAATTACGTCAATCGCGACAAAATTTTTCTATCACTAGATAAAAATGGACCACCATAATATACTTTTCACTATATATATTCACTAGAAATAATGCTCCCATAATTTCTTTGATTTAACATTTATTTTGTGGTTTAATAGTAGATATATTAATTTCCTTAAGTTTTAACAAATCACATAAATAGTTAACAAAGATTTGCTAAACACAAAAATATTGTTTATTATTTATAACATACTTTAATTTATTTGGACATATTTCAAATTGAAATATTTCATAAATTGAACAACCAAGAACTAGAACATTATGTTTATTTATATATAGTTATCATTAATCAATAACACACATTACAAATCACTTTATAATGGCTTTTCGCATGAATCAAGTTAAATCAATTGACAAATGATTCTGTATACAAGCTTTACTAAGCTTGAAGCTAATTTATAGCTAAAGTAGGTACATGCACAAACTTTAGTACAAACTTTAGCTAAACACCAATACAACATAGTTTCGAAATTTATTATCGTTCACATATAGCAGGTGTTAACTGTAGCTAATTTATTACAGCATTCGTCTGACTTTTAATTGTTTTGTTTTTTGTTACACTAGAAAATGCAATGATGCATTTATAATATTGCTATCGATCTTGGATGATGGAATGAACTTCAAAAGGGGGCTAATCCGACAAACTTGATTTGTCCCTCCCGACGTCAGGGCCTAGTAATGCAGTCTGGATTCTATCCTGTCTAGATTAAACGCCCCTGACGTGGTTGCCCTAGATAACATGGAGGTCCTAGTAAGGGTGGAGTTATAAATTGAGCGTAGCGCCTTCGTCGTACTCCCAATCATCTGCTGTGGACGGGTCATCATCCACTTCCTCCTCTTTGCGGCGCACCACCTCTCTAAGACATGACTTTGCGCGTAGGTCGCATACGCCGTACTTCGACTGTGGCAAGTCCTCTCACACCTCCACATAGACGCCTCCGGTATGCATATGCATTGCCCTCCTTCACCTCCATCCTTCTTAATAGGCCACCAGAAACTCTCACACCGAACGAAACGCGACAGCATGGCTGTCACTTTACGCCGGTCTCATGTCAGCGAGAGGCTCCACCCCGGTCATGCCGATCCAATTTAGCTGCCAAGCAGCACTAGATCTTACTAAGGCGGATCACACACGGCACGCGGTTGGCGGTGAGGCGGATCTCAAGTTACATTGGGCTCTATGAAATCCGTTGAGACCTAAAATTGTTTAAAATTTAAATTCTTGATCCGCGCGGCTACGCGGTCGCGGCGAGAGCGCCGCTCGACCGCGCGGTCGGGCGGTGTACGTGTGTTAAGTATCAACGGATTTCATAGAGTAGTTAGAGAGTTACAATGTAACTTGAGATTCGCCTCACCGCCAACCGCGTGCCGTGTGTGATCCGCCTAAGTTTAAGTATTTTTACATTTAAGTATTTCTTAAATAAACATCACAAGTAAAGCAAGGAGTCACAAAAAAACCGTTGAAATCAGATATTCGTCGATAAAAACATATTCAAGAGATTTACAAAGTTTGGAAGTTAGCGGTCTCTATCCAAGAAGTATCGCTATTGGATTCTTTCTATTATCGACGTTTGATGCAACTGGGCCGGATAAGTTAACCGATTCCGACCCACAAACTACTGGCGACCGAACGATGTGCGAACGCAAAACTACTAATCGAATTCATAAAATTAATTATATTTGTTAAATAAAGCGATATAATTTTATACGTATAAAAGTTAAATCCCCACTAACCGCTTATAAATCTATTTAATTTTAGGGCCCAACAAAATAATCGTTTTAAACGCCGAAGCCGTAAGAATATATGGAAAATATTTATGTCACTTTATGTCATTTTATTAATTTTGTGACAAAAATTAATTTATTGCTTTAGGTTGTAGTGAGTTAAGTGAGTTGGACATATGACGACGTTTTTTAAGCAACCTACAGAAGATATCACCAACCAGAATCGTGACTATTGTGTTGTATACATAGTTATCTATAGTAATCAGTAATAACATAAAAACACCATACGACCCCAACGACTTACCTATAATTACGATTCTTTTCAATAAAAGCAAAAACATTATTAGACATTTTTTGAATTTTGTAACGAAAGCACAATGTATACAATGTATTTTTTATGTAGTAAGCGTATCAATAGTGAGCGGTATATAACAGTTCTTTTGCGCGGGTTTTGTAAAACAGAAGTTGAAACAGTTGTCTGCGACGACTGCTCACGCCGCTGCACCGTTTCATTGCGTCTGTTGTTTTACATTTCGTTCGCCTCTCGTCTGGAATTGGAAAAGCTTTGATTGACTGTAGTCGGAACTGAAACAAATTTCCGACGATATTCCATAGCAATTCCAAGGGTACGTCGAAGTCGCTGCTAAAATTGAAAATTTAACAAAAAATCTCCGTAAATTTCGAGTTGTAAACTAATTGTGCGTCTTGGATTTTTTTATCACAAAGTTAAAGACTTTCCGTGATCGCTACACTTATCACTCATATCTCTCATATTTCTTTCTGGGAATTATTAAAACCGAGAAGAAAATCTCATGACATTCTAATGTAACTCACTTTTTATAATCGGTTAAGCAGTTTTTCATTGATCGAAAATCCAATAAAGCAATCCTTTTCTTTGCAGCGATGTAGTAAAAGATAACCGGATAAACATCATAGCCGGAAAAAAAATGAGACTAAAACCTGTTAGATCTTCTGATGGTACTTCTTACTGCTGATTCTCATAGACATATATATATTCATCCTAGCCGGTTTCGGCTACGGCAACTGCTTTGTTTATGTATGAGAGCGTCGTTGGTGTGCTCTCATGTGGCTGATATAGCCAATTTTGGCCGCAAACGTGCGCCGACACAGACTACACGTGAGGCTATTGTTTACATAGGTATATGGGATGTCGGAAAGCGGCCTGTTCATGACGGTGTCTCGCTTGACATCCAGCTCAATATGATCAGCTAATTCTCATAGACATAACAGGTTGGCGTTACATATTTTGGTGGAATATGTGGGAGTCGCAAGATAATATTTTATGATGATCGTCTGCCTATACATTAACAAAAAATGCCTTTAATATCACTTTTCAATTTAGTATAAACACACATGTATTAACATAAAACATTCACACTAAAGTGGAAAGCTTTAAAAATAGTTGTGTATTGACAATAAAATTGAATTAGCCGCTGCACGAAGGCTTCTAGGTTTGTCGGTAATCCTATTGCGGTTCCGACCCGCGGCAGCTGTTCTAAAAGTTGAAATACTCCACCACTTACCAACATTGCGCTAACGCCCTGGGACTTACCACACAGTTTTATAAACACTACCGAGTGTATTTTCTTTTGTTTCAACGTGAATGGAGTGCATTATCACTATTTGAATGTTTATAGTAATTAAGATTCACATTCATTGGCAAAGCTTCTCTACTATATTATAGGATGACAGAATACAGACAGACAAATTGGGTAGAAGAAAGAATAAGCCCTGAATGGCATACGGTATCACGGACGGGATGCTAATTAGTCAATTTAGAGCTTTCAATTCCTCAATTGAATAGTATCTACATTATATATTTTTTTTCTAAAATAAAATAACTCATTTATTTAAAACACAATAAAACATAATTACAACATTTCATTAATTATGTTTTATTGTATATGCTTTAATCTCATTTACCCCAAAAAATTTTTCCGTATTCTTGGAATATAAGATTTATCGAACGTTAGGAACACAAAACTTAGCAATATAAAATTATATTACTTTCACTAGCTGAAATAATTTCAGTATCGCGAGATAAATGTAAAACCTCCCGGGAAATTACTGCCGAAATCTCGAGCCTACAGACAGTTTGTTCAACGCTTGTGTGCATTGAATCAATTCCAGTAACCGATCTGCATAATTTATAACGCGAGACAGATGAAGTGTGCTATCGAGAAGTTCCTTATTAAATATTCAACGGTTTACTAAATTTGTTTACTTCCATAACATGTTATTTGTTAAAGGTGTATTGTTATTTAATTAGTAAGTAAAATTTTATCAACGGTACGGACCACTTTGTCCGATAATTAATTCATCAACCTTAAAACTAAAATGGAAAACAATCAGTTTTTTCACACTCTTAGAATGGGTGGCCGAGTGTCTGGCATTTTTGCCTTTGATTACAAAAATGGAGGTCTAACAATGGCTGCTTTCAGTTTCAAAACACGCCCTCGTTTCGTTTAGAAAAATGACAACACAATAATTATGGTCTCTGTAGCATAAACCAACAACTAGCCTAAAAGCTTCCTGCATCCAAAAACGAAAATGATTATTACATTTGATGCAACATACATACATTATATTTTAGAATTAAAATAATTCTTTTAATAAGGCGTTTCTTAATGTAGATTAACAATTTCTTTTTTTTTTGTTTCTTGACGTCCTGTGGCCTGCCGTCATTCTTAGGTGGGATCCGTTGATGGGTGTGGGATACGCGAATGTACCGAATGCACAGTAAAATCTTGCGGGTGCCATTGGCCGCCAATACCTAGGTGCCCTGGATCTGCTGATAGATGCAGGGCTAGGGATCACCTAGTTGTCTAGACAACTAGATAATAAATCTCCTACGCGTTGGTCCAGTGATGATGATGTACCGTATGAAAAAAAAGTGTGTGCTTTATACCACACAAGTGAAGTTAAGCTTTTTAATTTAATTTACAAGTTCATTACCTACGGTAGTTACAATGACATAACATGTCATATGATATCTATTTTTTTAATGCAAGAAAGTTTCACTTAAATCGAATTTGAAATTTTAATTTGAATGACAACTTATAGGCCTCGCCCGATGTGTGATTCTTGTAACGATCTCGCTAGCTTACTCCCCATATCAAGCGCGCGTATAGTAGTTTTACTTAAAAAAAAACAACTTTGCTAACACAGTCAATGACGAATATCACCGGTATAAGCAGTTAAATTATTTCAAAAGCCTAATTAAAAAAATATACACTTTATAATACGTCGTCATTAAATGACCAAAAGGTTTTTTATTGAGACCTTATATACCTACTCCTTAGAGGAAACAAATTTCTCTCTCTGTACTTTTAGAGGAAATATCTTGAAAGAAGGAGGGTAAATGTATGCATATGTTCAAAAATGTTCAAGAACAAAAAATAGGAATGCACGAAAAGAGGTGTAGCAGATGCTCAAAGTTGCTGAGCAACGAACAGTCAACTTAATTGTGTGAAGATTTTTAAAATATATCCAGTACATTAAGAAATTATTATATATATAAGAAAGTAATATTACATTTTGTACCTTATTAATTTTTTTCAGTATTATATTAGATAAGTTGAAAAAGTCAGTTAAAATTTTGAGGTATCCTTATCTTTTGTTTCCAAACATTTTAATACAGAATTAATAAAATGTGATGATAATTATTTGTATATTACTTAAATTCTAATAATACTGAGATATTTCAATTTCCATTTTTTACTTAGACTAGAGTTAAATCTAACCATTTTAAAATAGTCAATAAAAAAGAGCTCAAAATGCTCCCCATGCACTGACGTAGCGGAAGAAGCGCTCACTCTAGGGTTAAGAATAGTGATAGTATTGCCGTCACAATTCGTGCAATAAGGCTCCTAAGCGCGTAAAACGTACTTGTGGTACAATATTGCTCGATCGCTATTTCACATGCATTTTAAAATCGTTTCTTAATGAGTAAACTTCAAATAAGATAAACTTTTTCTCAAAATATTACATCACTATCCATTCCGTAACAAATATTTTTTAATACATTTGTTTTCTTTAAGTACAAATGTATAGACAATAAATATATATCGTGATGTTGGTGTACTTTAACGTGTGTCGAATGAGAACATGCAAATAAGTGTGACATAAGAAGGGTTCGGGGTAGAACTTCGCTAACTTAATTCATTACAGTGCCGTGTTTGAGTTTTGTGATCAGACGTCCTTATTTTGTACAAGATCTAGCTTTTGCCTTGACATTTAATCGGGCTGAAATAAAATAATTTAAACGATTTTGTGACATTTTGCGTACATTTAAAAACATATGCTCTCATATATTATTGAAAGTCAACTGGTATACTATTGTAATAATGTACACTATATGTGCAGTACTACAAATTCAAAATAAATTTTTAGGGTTCCGTATCTCAAAGAGAAAAAACGGGACCCTTATAGGATCGCCGTCCGTCTGTCTGTACGTCTGTTAACACCTTTTTCTCTAAAACGCGTGAAGGGATGAAATTTTTGTCAAATACGCAGGTCGGTTACGTCTTGATGCGTTGAAAAAATCACACTTCTAAGTTAACGCAATAAAAAGTTATAGCCCTTTATGCACAAATTTTGTATGAAAACGCACTTTTTCGAAAATCTATAGGGTTACTTCCCGTTGAGATAGAATTCTGAAATTTGGCAAGAAGTAAGACCTTACAGTATACATATAGGAATAAATCTAAAAATTGGTAAATAAAATTTATATCACTGGAAAAATCATTACCAACTTATGCATGTGGTTCGTTTCATACTAAATGTATGCAAGCACCTGCATATATAAGTTTGTCAACTTGTCGCAGGGAAGTTTAATTTTTTCAACGTCTATTACTTTTGCTCATACCTCCCGTTCCTACGGATTTATCGGTGTGCGAGTCCGACTCGCACTTGGCCTGGTTTTTAAGTATTTGTACACTATTGTGAGGCAAAGAGGTAAGAAGTTGCCCTCCTTACCTCTTTGCCATACATAAATAGCGTCAGTAGTAAGTTAGTTACCTTAGGCTCTATTTGCCCGTTTCCTCATTATCCTCTAAAGTCTAAAAAAATAATAAAGTTTCCATCTTTATCAGCTTTCTTCATGTATAGCAGAACATTTCTGACGAAGTAGTTTTATCATATACTAGCTGCGCCCCGCGGCTTCGCCCGCGTAAATTTCGATATCGTGGAAAATCATTCCATGGCATCCCTCAGGAACATTTTTTCGGGATAAAAGCTATCCTATGTTACTTCTAATACCTCCAAGAACATGTGTACAAAATTTCATGATGATCGGTTGAGCAGTTTTCGCGTGAAAGGGTAACAAACAAACTTACATTCGCATTTATAATATTAGTAGGGATTATATCACTTTAAAGAAGAACTTTAAAACTTCTTGCTATAAAACGGAAAACCCACATTGCAAATATAGATCTAGCTGTGGAGATAATGTACGGTTGGAATGCTCAGCGCAACGAAAGGCTTAATCTAGGTCATATTAGTTGGAATTTTTGCACACACACAATAAGAGAAGTATTTTGAATTTTAATGCATCTTATTAGGGGGTCTAACGGGATTAGCAGTGACATAACAATAGGATGGGAAGTCAGCGTCCCAGCGGCTTGAAGAGTTTCTCAGTAAGAGAACAGCGTGAGTCATAACATCCATTAGTTATGCTTCTAAATTCTTGGAGACAGAGGGGAACCCATCTGATGAATTTGCTACTGACTGATATGCTATCGTAGTTCAATGGTATAAGGCATACAATTGCATAACAATTAATAATGACAAAAATGTAAAGTTGTATAGAGATACTGTACGCGTGTGTTTCGCTCGCTAGGGCAGCTGTGATAATCTTCATTTTGCTTTGTATTAACACTTATAAGTATTTTCTCTCCATTGCATCCAGTGATTTTTTGAGTCTCTCCGTAATTTTTCAACTATCTACACTTCTTCATAAGTCTAAATAAAACATTATTTTCACTGGCGAGTGGTGAGTCAAATGCACTTTCCACAGCAAATTCGATTTAAACCTGTTCAACACAAGCTGTTCGTCGGCAAGAAGCTTAGTTAGTTGTTCGTTCTTTAAGAGCCTGTTTTTATTGTACTAGAATATTCTCAGTTGAACTCAATGTCATTTCTGTCTAAAGTAGCCATAGAATATTTTATAACTAGCTAACGTTCATATTTATGTTTATTAATTCTGCTTCAACCAGCTACTGCTTGCTTCCTATTTCTAAGTTTTTTTCTAGGCTACAGGTTTTTTAAATAAATTTTTTTGAGTATTACGTTTACAAAATTTTAGTGAATAGGTACTGACAAGCATAATTGTCTGACTGTATGTGACTTAGGCATATATAAAGGAATAGATGAAGGATTTTTTAAATCAAACAGAACAAAAGTGATTTCAATTTGTTTAACACTATCGGTGTACAAAAAATATTAACTACAAAAACATTAAATCAAAGTACTTGAGTCTTACTTGAGTCGTTGTTACGATACGTCAATTGCAATAAAGCCGAATAATGAAACAACGAATTTTCGGCCCACAGCTCCGAGACCTAAGTGAAATAGGAACAAATTTCCAACTTAAAATAACTCTTAAACCAAAAAATGTTAAGTTTAAGCTAAACAAACATCCTTGATTTTATATATCGTATTAAAACAATGTTTTTTTTATTCCAAATTCTATTGTCATGGAAAACACAAGCTCTCGAAATGAGTGCGTAGGAATCGATGAACGTTACCATTATCTAAATCGACTATCCGTTTGCTTTTTTTAGTAAGGGAGAAGGGGACAAAGAGCAGCCGAGCCTATTGTAGATTCACATTGGTATTATACATTCAATACATCAAGACCTCTGTTATCTCAGTTTCTCCGTTTTTATCGCGTCCTCGAAAGACGAGCCTGAAGATTGGCTAACACATGTCATAACTGTAAAAGAATAGAACGGTAGGAAAAATATTGATATTGGGCTGCAATGTTATAATTCGAAAGTCTCCAATTTGATATTGTTATAATGTGAACAAAGTATTTGTATCTTATATTTTTTTTTTTCATAAATCGAAGTAAATGTATTATTGTTTCTGAACCAAACCTGAAAATTTGGCCGATGACCAAAAATTAACCCTGTATATGCTTTGGATATAGTAAGCAGTTTCGTTTTGTTTTGGCTAAATCACAAATATAAAAAAAATGGAAGCACCATAGTAAAATATGCGCCCCGCAGTCCTTACTCTTAATTTGTTTATTAAATATATTTGGACCCCTTTCTTTGAAGAAGTAGCTTCTTGGCTGCATGCTGCTAAACGAAGTTAAAGAACTTACACCAAAAATGTAACTCTCGCAGACAAAACACGTAAAGTTACAGCGCTGCTGTCGCTTTAATAATACATAATTATCATGAATTCGGATCAAAAGAGTCCGTGGTCCCAGAATCCCCCAGCAGGCCTAAGAATAACAATTTTTCTGACTTCACTAAATTTTTTCTTACTATTAACCTATCCTATCTAATGCTACAACTATTATAACTACAAAGCTTGAATTTATATGACGGCGCTAGAACCTTTTTAGAGCGTTGGGCAACGTGATTTAGAAAAAGAAGAGAGATCGACGTTTCACCGCTCTGACAGAACTCCGGCCTCTTTTGCAAAAATACGATGGGCGAACGGAACAGAATTGGAGAGAAGATAATATTTAGTTTGGAAAATAATCCGTTCGCACCGCGTTAGTGCAGAATGTATCCGGTGGACTGTCTATGGGTTCTAATTAATGGATACTCGTTGATTATGATCTTGTTAGTATTTGATTGAGAATTTGTATTGTTATATTATTGTAAAACACGGTCTCAGTTCTCCTCGCCCGCATACCCACGAGCGCTCGGCAGTCACAATGAACCCCGAATCAATAGATGACCACCAAACCCCATTTTTACAATTACATAAATTACAATCTGAAATATCATTCTAATTAATCTCAAAAAACCGGCCAAGTGCGAGTCCGAATCGCACACCGAGGGTTCCGTATGAATGGGAAGAACAATCCAAACGTAATGCATGGTTTTCAAGTCCTTTTTCTCTAAAACACGTGAAGGGATTAAGCTGAAATTTATGTCAAACACGAAGGTCAGTTACGTCTTGATGCCTTGAAAAAATCACACTTCTAAGTTAACGAAATAAAAAGTTATAGGCAATTATGCACAAATTTTGTATGAAAACGTACTTTGTCGAAAACCTAAAATTATCGGGTACTTCCCGTTGACCTGGAGTTGTAAAATTTGGCAAGAAGTAAGAACTTATAGCACATATATAGGAATAAATCTGAAAACTAGTAAATTATATGTAGATCATTGGAAAAATCATTATCATCTTATAACTGTAATTCGCCTGATATAAATGTGTGTATTCGCCTGTATAAATGGCACACATTTATAAGTTCTTACATTTTGCCAAATTTTACAACTAGAAAAAGGTCTTGACAGACGTACAGACAGACGGACAACAAAGCGATCCTACAAGGGTTCCATTTTTTCTCTTTGAGATACGGAACCCTAAAAAAACCTACTTTGTAAATACAACAGAAACAAATTATAAACGTTTTTTTCCATAATCAAACCCAAAACAATTATGATTATTACGGATTTGTCTTCAATCAATATAAGTAAACTCTAAATAAGAGGCTGTAATTAACATCAGTTATTTTTAATTGCTAATCGTTGATGTTTTCTTGGGTCTAGGGCTGCGGGGGTTCGATAATTGAGTGGAAACAGCGAGCAGCTCGTTCCCTGCAACGCGACGATCTTATTTTTAATTAATATTATACATTCATACAGCGAGTGGCAAGTAACAAGGGCTGCACGGGTTGCTTGTTTTGTGAATTAGAAGTAAACTGCTGTTGTGGAAAATGTATGAACACTCGAGTTGGTGTCTGACACAATTATAACGCTGTATGATTACTTGAAATAAGAATCTAAACTATTGTTATGATAAATGTATGAATAGTCGTGATCTAAATGTTAACAACTAGAACAGCAATAATATACTATTATTATCATGTCAATTTGTTATAAAGTGAATTCCTAGGCTTTAGACTCTACCTTAGCTACCGCGCGCGAGCTATCCTAAAAGTCAGAATAGGTTGCTCCAGGGTCCCATGGCCTCTCTGACTATAACAATAATAGTTAAATTAGCTATTTTAAACATTCTCATATCGGCATGCATCTCCATTGCATCGGGAGGAGATTGGGCAGTAGGTCCCCGACAAGCGCGCTTGCCAATCCAATAAAGCTGTATTACGATTCTCTTTGCTACCACAGCATAAGTTCAGGTCCAAAAAAAGGCAATTATGCCACTACGTTGAATGTGGACAATATTTCAAAAATAATTTTAAATAAATATACAAAATCGTTGTCTTTACCGAACGATTTAATAAACTTTCCCCTTGCACAAGACGCTGAAGGTCTTTTCTGCCGTATGATAAGATTATTGGGTGTAAATAAGAAGATTAACCAATAAACTTCTAACGCGGAGGGAAGGAATCTCTAAATGACTAATAAGATTAAAGCAGCGTACACACATGTCGTGACTACAGAAAATAAATATTTATAGGATTTATTTTCTGTCTGATTTTGCACATATATTTTACTAGTTGTAGCACACTCGTTCTATACAGTCTAGCCTTATAGCCTCGATTTAGCCACTATTAATTATATTGTTTCTTTTTATAATACTTAATTATTCTAGAAAAAGAAACAAAAAAAAATGTTTGGAAATTGCGAAAAGACCAATATGACCAAATTTTCAGGCTTGTTTAGTATTAGTTCAATTTTCTAATATGGTTATTTTCTGCACAATAAAGTGTTTTATTTATTTATTATTATTTAATACTATTAGTTTGAAGCGCATTTCAAACACTTTGATCCCTATCGTTTGTTCTAGCAGTATTGCTAATAAAATATAAAACATAAATATTACAAGTAAAACCCCCGCGGCTCTTCAACCTGTATATGAACGGGCTAATTGAGCTCAACCGAAACAAAATAGGATGACACATAGACGGTGTCTGTTTTGATAATGTAAATTATGAGGACGATATGGTTCTGCTGAGCCCGTCGATCGGCTCGCTACGCAGGCTGTTGTGTATATCTGAGGAGCATACTACAGCCCATGGACTCAGATATAACGCCGACAAGAGTGACTTAATGTTGCTTAACGCCGGCTCAAAAACCTACACACGTATAAAAACAGTTCATCTTTTTGATAAACCATTGTCATGGGTCGCGCAGGTTCGCATTCTGTATGAAATAAGTGAAAGTTACGCTTTTCAAGACTTACTGCCAAACCTTCTTCGTGCTGCCTGTTGGCCAACCACAGTCGATGAGCATACAGCGCGCTGCGAGTTCAATATGATAACGCCTTTAGGGTGCTGTTCGGACTGCCGCGATGGTGTAGAGCCTCAATCATGTTTGCGGAATTCAGAACTGATGATTTCTATGCGATCATCAGGGCCCGTTCCGCCTCGTTGATGGGTCGCCTGCGCGCCTGTCGTACGGATGTTAGCGAGCCGGCGCGGCGGGACTCCCCCATGCTGCGACACAGGAAGGGGCTGCACAGGCCATCGCCGTGACCGGTAAACTATTGCTACTTAATTTAGATTTAATTCAATTATTTATTTTCAATCGTTCTAGAAATTGTCATCTAATTGAAATTTAATAATGACGTAATGTTATTTATGTGAAATTTCAATCAATCTAATTGTTTACTAACCAACGAGAATAAACTTACTAACAAGTAATATGGATGTAATGAATCTGAAATAAATATAAATATCTGTGGACTTTACACAACACTTTAGCCTAGCCCCGTGCTAAGTACCGTAAGGATTTGTGTTATGGGTATTGGACAAAGGAATATATTTAATATATTTTTTTATTAATTTAAGAATTTTTATATATTTAAGTTTTTTATTATAGAAATACATATAATACATAGGTATTATTATTATTATAAAATACAATAACATATCACAAAGAGAGGTTCCCGCTTCAATAGAAAATTAGTTTGAGAGCCGTTTATTGCTTATATAACATTGAAGAGATCCGTAATTTGTTCGTAGATCCCATTACGATAACCTTATATGGACTTAAGGATCCCATTTTCAACCAATAATAGTAGCTTATGCAACTGTCGTATAACGAAGGGTATTAAAACACGAGTGTGAGTTTTTGAAACGAGCGAACGCGAGTTTCAAAATAGTACCTCACGAGTGTTTTAATACCCGTATTATATGCAGTTGCATACACTACTTTATCTTCACTAATGCAATTAATCAATTAATAAAACATTGCGAAACATTAAATTCACGCGTATTGCCCCATTCCTTGTTGGACCGACGACTGTTTGACCGACGAGGCGACGACTGCTTGACCGACGATTTAAAATGTAATGTTCTTTGAAGATAAATATTTTTGTTAAATACTTTAATTTTATTGCAAAAATTGCTGCGCGTAAATATAATATACTTTTTATAATTCAATGTTAAAATACTAGCTTCAATGTTGAAATATAATGAGAAAAAATCACATGACTTTACTTTTAAATTTCTACTAAACAGTAGATTATTCGTTGTCTGTGGCGTTCATTTTTGCTTTAATTTTTTTGTAGAGCTTTGTCTCTTTCTCGCCAATCCTTCGCAAGCTGGCATTGAACCAATGAGAGCGCAGGTGCAGCGCGCGCAGGGCCAATCAGGAGCGAACGCGCACTGTTAGGATTTTGAAATAAGGCTCTCTCACCACTCTCTCTCTCTCGCTCTCACACAGTGTTATAATGAGATTTTACGATATCGATTTATTATGATCATGTCAAATTGCTTAAATTGAGTTTTTTGTTGTCTGAGCTATAACAGTAGTTATTATAAGTCAAGTATTGAAAACATAAGTAGAATGTTACAACATTAGTGTAGATAAAGATTCAAAGAATTCTGTTCAAGATCCAAAAAAAATAATATAATGTGTTTTATTTATTTTATAGCATTGTAATAACAATATAATATCACATAATGTAATGTGGACATAATTATCACACTACGTTAGCCTAGCCCCGTGCTAAGTATCAAAGGACTTGTGTTACGGATACTAGACAAAGGAAATATATATATGTTTATAAATAAAAAAAAAAAATATTTTTATTACATATAATACATATACACATCCAATATGTCAATATTCATTAGTAATATAATATTCAATAATGATAAATATTGGTAATAATCGATTAAAATTGTATGTGTCTGTAATGAACATTATGTAGTGTAAGAAACGTAAACGATGCGACGTGAGCGCAGTAAGCTTGTATTGCGCTCTACCGCTCGATCGCTCTAAAACAAACTTGTATTTCCCACCCGCCTCAAATCATAACATAATCAAACTTTAATATAATTATAAAAATAGTATTTTTATATATTAAAGTTAATTAAATCGCAGAAAAGCAATATAAGAGTAAACTCTCTTTAACAATACAAGCCAGACACGGTTTTAAGCAATTCCCCGCTTATTCGACACAGACCGGCTTAGCAATGTAGGTACAGACGTTTCCTTTAGTTGAATTTCTTTTGTGTAATTACTGTGCTGGGTTTCATATACGTAACAGAACTAGCCCGGTAACTATCGGGGAGGTGAAGGTACGGCAACAGAATTTAAGTGATCTTATTTAGTGCCGATGCGATGTAGGCGCTCCGCATCTTGCACGTGCAAAGAATTAATAATGTTTACTCGGCTCATTCCAACTAATTATTACTCCCTATTTTGTACGTTTCGTTTAATGTCGACAATTCTTTTCCAATATTAGTATTTTAAGTAAACGTCGCCCTTAGACATATGCATGGTTGTTAATTAGCCGTGTTCACTTCTTACTTCCTCCACTCTAAATTTGTACACGAAACTCACAGGCCACACGAAATTCAACAGCATAGGTGTCACTTTACATGATACAACTTCTTTTGATTATAATAATAATTATATCTTTTTAATTTTAATCATTATTAATTAGTATCAATTGACCTCTGAACATAACACCAGTCCAATTCGTATTGCAGCTTGGCGCTGTGATTTATATTTCTATTTATTCTGGATCATACTCATCAAAATGGTCCAACTGCTCGATTGCCCACAATAAAAAAAAATATAAGCAAGTAGTATTTAATTATACTGCAATAGCTAGAAAAAAATGCTCTTGCATTAAAAGGTGAACTATAATTGTATATATTAATCTTTGGTTAATAAATTAAATACTACCAACTAACATTAGAAAAACATTACGTACATAAAAAAATGTATATTCACGTTAACTTTAAAGATGAGTTTATTTTTTTATCATTAAGAGTAGGCACAGTTAACAGAAGTGATCAACAAATATCTATATGCGTAAAATATAGTTTATTTTATTTAGTATACATTCATATAGTTAAATACAATGTAATAACTGCAATAAAACAGCCTCATCAGAATATACACTTTACTTTAAATATTAAAGTATATTCATTGGTGGAGAGGCATACCTAATAAACAAAAAAACTTAAGTATTTCTAAAAACATCAGAAGTAAAGTAATTTTAATCACAAAACATTTCAAGTCAAATTTTCGTTGGTCAAATATATTCAAGAGCTCTATAAAGTTTGCAAGTTAACGTCTCTAACAACGAAGTTTCAATATTGGATTCTTTCTATTATCGAAGTTTGATGCAACCAGAACGGATAAGTTGCCCGATTCCAACCCACAAACTACTTGGCGGGCGAACGATGTACGAACGCAAAAGAACTAATGGAATCCATAAAATTAATTCCATTTGTGAAATAAAAAGTGAAAAAATTTATGCGATTTAAAAGTTAAATGTCCGCTAACATAATCATCTAATTAATAAAATGATGGCATTTGTAGGTTTCGCGGTATGTGGCAGTCTGTTTTCTTTGCCTACCATATTAAGGAACTGACCTGAATTTGACTTTTGTAGTTGTGTTTATTTGTGAATCGTAATGCAGTGTGAATCTGAAAGGACCCAAAAATGCCAACCATGGACTATACACATACTTCATTTAGAATGAAAAAGGAATCATACAATTCCTTTTATGTCCGTTGAACTCTGGGAAAACTGGAAGGGTCATTTAAGTATGTATATAATGTGATTTTCGTTTAATACACTAAATCTAAAGTTTTGAATGATTAACGTATGACATTACTGATATAATGAGTATGACACTATTTCCTGATTATATGAAATGCCAAAAAAATTGCAATTGTAAAATAAACCTTTATCCGAAAATATCATAATTATAAGGCATCAAAATGGCGTAAATTTAATGAAGCTGTCATAATTTCTCAAAAAGTATTTGTGTCCATATTTAATATTCGATCTTCATAGTCGTAGCACACCTATCTGTAAATGGGATTTGACCTACAATTTGAAGTATAAATAATTATTATTGTCATTTCAGGCATTTTTGTGTATGGCGAATGGACAATCCCCTTTACAAATTTTTATCATGTACGTCCTACAGATATAGATGTTTGTGGATGTACGGGGTTAGCTTATAACTGTCATATACCTAGACTTTCTAATTTGCTGATGAGAAGTGTCAGTTATAAATTTTGACGACATTTTTTAAACAACCCATCGAAGTCCAACCAGAATAGTGACTAAGACACTTACCCCCAAGAACTTAGTACCCTTTAGTAAGAGGTAGTGCCACACTGCATGCTTGCATGCAGCCGAATTGGGCCGGCACGACCGGGGAGGTACCTTTCGCTTACACGAGACCGGCGTGAAGTGACAGCTGTGCTGTCGCGTTTCGTGCGGTGTGTAAGTAGCCGGTGGCCCATGGAGGTGGGAGGAGAAAGGGGGGGCAGCGCATCTGTATAGTCTCTATGCAGATGTCTATGGGCGTCGGTAGTCATGAAAATGGCTACAACTGCTCGTTTGCCCCCCTATACCATAAAAAAAAAAGAACTGATGTGAAACTTTTTAGAAAAAACTAGTTTTTTGAGAAAGAATTATTGAGTTATATTTGTCTCACTCACTGAAATATTTTCAGTATCGCGAGATAAAGGTTTCCTCCCGGGAAATTACTGCCGAAATCTCGAGCCTACAGACAGTTTGTTCAACTCTTGTGTGCATTGAATCAATTCCAGTAACCGATCTGCATAATTTATAACGCGAGACAGATGAAGTGTGCTATCGAGAGATTCCTTATTAAGTATTCAACGGTTTACTAAATTTGTTTACTTCCTTATCAGAATATACGTTTTAAAGTGTATTGCTAATTTCGAGTTTGCGGTAATTAAAAGTAGCACTATTTAGGGAGTTAATAATCCAAAATTAAATAATACATAATGTACTCTCCGCGTTACTAACTCGTGTTTCGTCTGGTTTTGCGTTTTGTGGTTCGTGTGTTTGTGTGTGTGTTTGTGTGTGTGTTTGTGTGTGTGTGTGCTTGTGTTTTGTATTGGGTGACTGACCCAAACAATTGAATTCAATTCAGTTAACTTTTATCTGCTTATTTTTATTTAACAATTAACAATAAACCCTATATACTTGTTTACAATACTGCTAAGAAATAATACAGGCCATGGCACATGGCCCATGGAGGTGGGAGGAGAAAGAAGGGCAGCGCATCTGTATAGCCTCTATGCGGATGTGTGTGGGCGTCGGTAGTCACGAAAAGTCATGATTCGTTGTAAATAACAGAAAGAGTACAATAATTATGTATACTTATATTGTCCAGAAAACCGACAAATATCACCAAAAAATAAATCATAATTCGCAATGCATACATGGGACAATAGCATCGGTGATTCTCATATTTGTTCAATTAGGCAACTGAGCAAGAAAATGCATACATTATATATATTTCATGAGACTTTGGTTTTCAAAATTTGTAATTTGTATGGAAATGCAATATGTCCACGGGAGGCTACGCTGCAAAGGATTTCACACAATAATTTTCAAATACGAACGCGACGGGCTGGCAAAAACGAAATGCGGATTTTCATTTTCCGTTTCAATTCATAGGATTTAAAAATTTAAAAGGGAAAGAAATATAGTTTGGCAAATACTACATACAATCAGATACGAGTAGTAAACAATGGGTCAACTTGATGTTTAATGTGGTGATAATATTTTCTAATAACAAAGTTTG
This sequence comes from Calycopis cecrops, assembly GCA_001625245.1. Taxonomy (NCBI): domain Eukaryota; kingdom Metazoa; phylum Arthropoda; class Insecta; order Lepidoptera; family Lycaenidae; genus Calycopis; species Calycopis cecrops. The sequence continues at coordinate 82,569 of LUGF01001220.1, forward strand.
TTAAAACAATAATAATATTAAATAATCAAAGTATGAAGTTTTTTATTCATCAAAAATTATAAAAGCCACTAGCAAGAATCAGCCCCGTGGCCAAACGCGGCGTCAACTATTTTTTTAATGACGCAGGAGTACCTACTTACCTACGTAGTTTAGTTGTATTTATTTAGAACCTCCTAGTTGAGCTGTCCGGCATAGCCTTGGTGATTATAGAGGCACGCAAGCCCCCCTCCCCCACCACGAGAAGGTGGCAGCATATTCGGGGGGGCTCATTAAGGAATTATAATGCATATCATTCTAATGATTCTGTTTTTAGGTAGTCCTAATAAATCCCTGAGTAGTCTATTAGGACCTTAACTAAAAATTAAATACAGAATTCTGTTTCAGAAATTCTGGTAGTAGGTAGTATTTTTTACAGTATACGGGGAAAAACTATTAGTCGAAGACTTTATAGTAATTAATATAACAATAAGGTTGTACTAGTTAAGATTAAAGTATCAAATAGTTACTCGACAGTAATGGTAATCTGTACAACCGGCCGTTAATCTTAAGACCAAATTGTACACTTGGCTGCGATCTTTGCCTTCCGAATTACTACGACTATCTTTACTGCCGAGTTAATTTGTGTTCAGTGGAACTGTAATATGGGCGACAATACGCTGTGAATATTTACCGCATTAAGCTAATAGCCGCTGCAGCAGCTGCGCTTCTCATTTCGCGGTTGGTCGTCAATGTTCCTGCCTGTGTTTTATACGTTATATCACATTATGGTAAACGACATCAAAGCAAAACCAATAATTTATGGTTGTTTATTACTTGCTAATTAGATAGACAATTAACATCCACTATGGTTCAAACGTAGACGGGGTGATGAGGCTCAGTAACTGAGGAGTATTTGCCCATCCGCTGTCGTCCACAATTGTTGTCGACGAAAACGGATGGACAATTATAAATTTGATAGGCGAATATAAATTTATAGTTACAATTTATATTGAAAAACCTGATATTGTAACTAAACATATCTTCCACTACAGTCATCACTTATAATTAGAACGATATGCATCAGCATAAGATTATATCACGTTATGGTAAACACGATCGGCGTGAATCCGAAATTTATAGCTACTATTACTTGCTAACTATTTTTTTATTTTTATTTTATTTTATTGGGGAAAACAAACAATTGTATAATATGTAGTTACACTTCACATGAATACATAAATTAGTTCATTATACAATCAACACCGTTTTCCACGGGTTATTTATAAAAAAGTTAAGATATACATTGGGGCGTAAGTAACATGATTTTACAACTTAGCTATAACAGAGAAGGGTTGAAACTATATTAGTTCGTCGTTTAACAAAAGTTTTTGTACAGTCTGCCTCTTAAAACCATAAGCTGATAGTGCGAATATATCAATATCCGTGAACATTTTATTATATATATCAACAAGGCGGCGTAGGGGAGAGCGCACACCTGCATTGGTCCTACAGGAGCTAGTTGCAAAGAGCGTACGCGCTCTCACCTCGCGCCGGTGCACTGTCCTAGGTACTGCATAACAAATTTTGTTACATATTTCGATGCAATCAACATCACCGTGGCACATTTTATACACGAACATGGCTTCCAATTGAGAACGTCTGGACTGTAACATAAGTAAAGTGTATTTTTTTAGTAGATCATTATAATCCAGGCGTTCATGGAGGCATTTATAGTGCATTCTGCGTAGGAACTTATATTGCACTGTTTCTATTTGTTTTATGTATTTATTGTACAGTGGATTCCAAACGCAGCAGGCATACTCCAACTGAGACCTTACTAAGGTCTTATAAAGAGTCAGGTAAGTGCTAGGTCTTTTAAATTCTACACCAGCTCTCATAATAAAACCATAGAGCTGGTAACTTTTACTAACAATGTTACTAATGTGTCTATCAAGGTGGAGTTTACTGTCTAACTGTATACCAAGGTCTCGTTTGGAAGGAACTCTAGCGATATCAGTGTCGTTCAATTTGTAGGTATAGTTAATGGTATTTTTCTTTTTGGTGAATGTTATAGAGTTACATTTGGGTAAACTTAAGTGGAGTTTATTATTAATGCAATATGCCGATAGCCTGTCAAGATCCTGCTGGAAAAGGTGGCAGTCATGAAACGAACTTACACTGCGATACGCTTTAAGGTCATCGGCGTACAAAAGGAATTTAGAGTTTTTAAAGCATTTATCAACATCATTGATGTAAAGTATGAATAGCAGTGGATCGATAATTGAGCCCTGGCTTACACCCGACGTTACCTGTATGACACAAGACTGGTATCCGTTTAGCACTACCTTTTGTACTCTATTAGTTATGTAAGAGGAAAACCAGCGCAGAAGATCTCCTCTTATTCCATTAAACGCCAATTTGCGTAGGAGTAGTTCATGATCGACCTTATCGAATGCTTTTTGAAAGTCCGTATAGACAGCGTCAGTTTGCAGTCCTTTGTCTAGATTTTCGAATAAACTACTAGTAAAGCATACTAAATTTGTGGTTGTTGATCTTCGTTTGACAAAACCATGTTGATGGGGAAGTATTGTGTTGTGAAGGATGAGGTAAATTTCAGCATGGACTAGGCTCTCGAATAGTTTAGACATGGCGCTAAGAATAGAAATTGGCCGGTAGTTTTCAACATTATTTCTTAGTCCACTTTTAAATACTGGTATGATATTAGCTGATTTCCACATGGCAGGAAATACACCCTCAGATAAACATTTATTAAATATTATATGCAGAGGACGGTGGATACTCAGAGCTGTGCGTTTTAGAAATAAAGCCGGTATGCCGTCTGGACCTGGTCCTTTGTTGTGGTCTAAGGATCTCAGGGCTCTAATAAGTTTATCAGATGGTATTGTTAACTTAGAAATGTGAACGCCAGTATCAGAATTATCAGCAAGTGGAGGCAATTCCTCACTTAGGGTAGAACTTTCATACACAGAACTAAAAAAGTGCGCGAACATATTGCAAATTTCCTGCGGATCCTTACTGGTCACTGCTTGGTAGTTCATGGATGCCGGAATATTAGACTTTGCTTTTTTATTTGAAATGAATGTAAAAAAATGTTTAATGTCGCTAGTAATATTGTCCTCTACAGACTTTATATACTTAAATAAACATGTAATGCATTCCTTTTTAAATCTAGCCCTATACAGAGAAAATAACTCGTAGTCTGATAAGTTTTTGTATTTTTTCCATCGTATCCAGGCTTTGTCCTTGTTATTAAAAATGTGAATTAACGAGCGGGAGAACCATATAGGAAATTTAGCGACTCTTTTAGGTATTAATGGGGTGTTGTCCTTTATAATATTATTGATAATGGAGTAAAATGTATCAACTGCTTGATCAGAAGAAAGATTACAGAAGAGGGAAGTCCAGTCCCATGTATTAATGCGCTCATTTATTGATTCATAGTTAGCTCGACGGAAATTTAATCTCGGGGCGGACTGTTTTTTTAAGTATGTTGTATTGACAGGAAATGGAACATCGAATAAAAGAGTTGGGTGATAAATACTTGGCTTTAATATAGGTTGTGAAGGCTGGGAGACGGAACAAGCTACATTAGAGACGAGTAAGTCTAATATTCTATTGTGGTTGGATGTATTTTGTAAAATGTTATATTGAGATACATTGATATCACTCATGAAGGCTTGTAGGCTGTCCGATATGATTGATGGACATCCGTAGACAGTGCTGTGATTGTGTTTACTTGGTGAGGCCCAAAGTACGTGAGGTAAATTATAGTCCCCGGCTAGGACAAAATGGTCTATATCCATATTCTGAAATAAACTTACCACCGTTTCAAAGTGCATCGTGTAGATTTCGCTGCGTCCATTCGGAGGTATGTATGCAGCACCAATGACGTGGCACTTAGAATCAACAGAACTAGGTATGGACACAAAGACGTGTTCTATGTATCTGTTTACTTGTGTTGATGTGGATATTGGTAGGTTAATGCGGGATGGGTTTAGACTCTTGCGTATCATAATCAGGACTCCACCTCCGTCCTTTTTACCTGTTGCAGTGCGATGACGGTCACATCTATATACTAAATAGCGCGGATTCGTAAACTCATTATCTGCAACATCCGGAGTAAGCCAGGTCTCAGTAAGAATAATGACATCATAAGAGCAAGATAATATATTGATATAGAGTTCCTTCAATTTGGTGCGAGTACCTCCGCAATTTTGGTAATAAAATGTTATATTATTCGGGAATGTATAAATGAATTATAATTAAGGATATTGAAATAAGTATTGTTAAGATTTTAAAGAGTATGAGAGAAATATTTGATGTAATTGTCTCAGCGGTTTTGTTGACTGCATCGTGATATATTGATAGATCAGGTATATAACGGAATATTGTAAAAAGAATATATATATAAGTACAGACGTGTTTTGATAAGGTATTTTGTCGAACATTACAGTATAAATCAGCATGCATGTGTGGAACATTGTTATTCGAACTAGATTAGATAATTAACATCTACTGCGGTTCCAACCTGATCTTTCTGTTGAGGACAGTAGGCTCAGTAGCTGCTGGGCTCTGCTCATTGTACATGAATATTAAGAGGAAAGTGCGAAAAAGCATAAGAATTAAGAGGGATATGCTTTCATGCATGGGAGAAAAGGGAGGATGGGAATCTTTCCCCATTTCACTATCCCAAAGTTAATGAAGTTAGCCTGTGGTACGGAAATCCGCTCTATATATGGAGGTAGTGTCGGTTCTACAGAGCTTTGTGACTGTCCTATTAGTGCAGTCATTGAAGCGAAAAATAAGGCCTAACCTCCGATTTTTTTTACTGTGAACCGATTTGCATGAAATTTTCAATTTAGGTTCTCTGGCACCCTTGACTTCAAAAGTGAAAATGATCTGAACTCCGCCTATTATTTTTAAGGGGTGTAAACAACCCCTTAATGGAAAAATTTACATTGAGCCATTTTATCGCTAGAAAACATGGCTATTACCACAATTACCTCATATTAAAATCATTTTCAACCCCTTAAAAATTTTACAACCCTTGCAAACAACCCCCATAATGGAAAAAATCACAAAAAAATACTTTGGCATGACATAAAAAGATGTAAGTATAGAGTAAGTAATATTTTATATTCTCAATAATAATTATCAAATTTTAACCCCCTTTCAACCCTTGATAAAAATTGTAATTTTTTTTTTGATAAAGATTGAAATATTATTCCACACTCTAGAAAATGATTAACATATTCTTAAGCTTTTCTACCCTTAAAACTACCCCTAAATTAAAACAGTAAATATATAACATATTCTGGCTGAATTGGAGGGCTATTTTGACAGTTATCTTCACTGCACGTTCCACACGTACTATTACAAAACAGACCAACTTTTCTGCATCCGCAAGACTCTCCACATCCTTTTTTGCAGTTGCAATAAATAATTTTCAGCAGTTCTTGTGGTGCTGGTGGATCTACAGACTGAAGTGGATTAATTAAACCGTCATTCATGACCCACCCCCAATCCGTTAGTTTGTTGTTAATGTTTTTGTTGCCAAGCCAAGTTATTAAACACGTGCTGAAATGTGTTATATATACATGTAAGAATGTTAGTATGTATTCATGCATATATATATATATATATACATATATACATTACAATAGTTTTGAGTCTCTATTATACTGCGTACTTTCACATTGCTCCAAATATGCACACTTCGAAATTTTCAGTTACTATGTAGAAAAAAATATGAAAAGTTTTTGGACCATAACTCCTTAAATTTTTATGCTATCACAATTAAAAAAAAACCATTATAAAGGTCATTAAAAGAGCTACAACATACTTTATTGCAATATGTAGTAAAAAACTTTTTCCAAAAACGGTGAAGGGTTAAAGGGCTTAAGAGAGGCTGTGATATCGTTGCCACGCGCTCTTTAAACAATCATATCTCCGTAAATTTTTGTTTGACATAAAAAAACAAAAAACGAAATTGTTTGTCAGAAAAATACCTCAATTATTCATCACCATAATATTATACGTATCTGTCGTCATTTTTGAGATATTATGAAAAAAAGGTGGTTATTTTAAAAAATTTAATTTTGTTTTTTTTTCTTAAATCGTGACTTTTTTGCAAAATATGAGTCCTGAAGCAACCAAACTAATACAATCTATCAAACTCTTTATATTAAAGTTAATTCTAGGCGGAATACGATTAATTTTAATTTTGGTGGAAATGGCACTTAGGAAACCCATTGATTTAAAAGAAAAAACATTAGATGCTCCTCTCATTTGCAATACAGCTCACTTACTTTGCGAAAAAAAGACTTTTAATAGTGCTCATTTTAAAGCTCATTTCAAGCACTACAAATCCTTTTTTATCAAAATGCATAAAATGCATCTGCTCGCCGCTAGATGGCATTGACTACATCGATAAAATTTCAGGCAAAATAAAAAACGGCTTTGATCTTTAATATCTAGCTTAATATTGCACTTAGAATACTTTATAAACAACCAAATTGATTATTTTTTTACCTGCTACAATTTTGTTCATTATAAAATTTTTGGTAAAACCTATATTTTTGGAGATATTTGCAAAAAACCTATGAAAAACGTAAAAAAATTTCGAATTTTCAATTGCCAATAACTTGAAAAGTATTGGATTTTTCGAAAAACTGTACGAAGATTTTTTGCTTAAAATTAGGCCTTCTTTCGATATCCGAGGTTATTTTGAAAAAAAATAAATTAACCCCCGAGAAGGGGTGGCAACCACCCCCAGGGTGGTGGCGGAGTTCAAATCATATTCACTTTTGAAATTAAGGGTGAGATGAACCTAATTCCAAAATTGTATGCAATTCGATTCACAGTAAAAAAATTCGGACCTCTAATGCTTCAATGACTGCACTATATAGGAACATTTTTTGTCCACTGTTCGGAAATGCCTTCTTGCAATTGTGGTCGAGAGAGGCTGAACAAAAACCCCATGCATATACTTCAGATTGGTGAATATAAATCAACTTAATGTCTTCAACTATAGCTAAGATGATATTTATGACATTTAATGACCCATTGGTATTTATTAGTAAGAACATTTCACTCCGTATGCAAAATAAGAATTTTAACACGTTGAAATTCTCTGTCATATTTGAACAAAGATGATATAAAAATATTTGTGATATACTTGGAGCACTTTTTATTTTAAAAACAAGACCAGTGTGTGACTGAACTGTCTTGTTATTTCAAATAAGTATTCATATTATTATTTTTTATTAATATCTATTTGAACGGACATTTTCCTGCCATCCATTCCAGCAAAAGAAGATTGGAAAAGATTTTACTGCAATTTTTTATCACAATATATTACTAAAATACTTTGTTTTAGGAACAGCTCTTATTAATCAATATAATAATATAATTGTCCATATACAAGTGTCACGAATGCTCGAATATTTCATTAAAATTTACAAGATTGGGTCTCAACACTGCAATAAAACATAACAACAAACGAAATACCCTTTCTAATATTATGATAAAATCTGTGTTATTACAATATATCGTGATATAACAATTCTTGTTTCGCAGGTCAGCGGTAAGCATTTGAAGATAAGTCAAAATATCGGATTTTCTTAAAATATGAGAAAAACTTTTGTATGCTAATACAATCCCATTGTTCGCAGATTGAATTTTCAGGTTCTTGTGCTTAAGTATTATTCATGACGTAGGGCAAAGTAAGGCTACGAAGAAATGTATATCACCGTAAGTGATGGGGTTGCGCCCCATCGCTCACTAGGTGTCAAATTTGAAAACTTCTACAATAAATTTGGATTCAATGTGACCACTAATGTATATCAATCATGAACCCAAATTGTCGTAGCATTAAGGTTCAGTGATCCGAATTGTAATCCAGTCAGAACCTGCATAGGGTAAATTGAACCAAGGACAATGTTCTTTGCGTATTCTCATGTCACATCAACACAAGGTGACATCAAGCAAGCATAAAATCTTTCAATCATAAATGGTGATATGTATTTTGTTATTGTATGTTAAATGCCGTCAATCTAAATAGCAATGCAGCAAATAAATAGCAATAATAAGCATGTTTTAAGAAAAGTGAACCAAAAATGGTTGTTTTTTTTCTTTAAAGAAGGATAAATCCTCGTTTGAACCATCTCAATCTCGAGCCACGTTTACAAGTTGTTTGTCGCGCTAAGGGAACGTTTCACGCCTGGCTTATGTGATTCATTCTAAAACATTGACAAAAATGCGGCTAGTGTATTTAAAATACTAACATTTTTTTTATTTTTGAGTTGTACATAAATCCTTGCATGCTTAAGGTACCGCTTTTGGAGTCACATTGTATAAAAAATGACAGATAACAGGCCTCATAGAGGTCCCATAGACTACATGTTAAGTTGCTAATATTGATTTCATTCCTATGTCTTATTTATGGCTATTTTACTTAAAATTGAATGTTGTTTATGTTATTTATGAAATAAATATCATTGCGTTTTTTTATAGCATAGGAGGTAAATGAGCAGTTGGATCACCTGATGTAAAGTGATCACCAACCTTCGTGAACCAAGAAGAGTGAAAAACTTCTTTTGACAAGCCAATTTTCCTAGAGTTTCATCATTCGTCGTTTCACATCTACATACTGAGCCAGATGGTACAAAAGACTATGAAGTATAATTGACTTTTATCTCAAGCGGTTTTGGATTACAATAAATCCTTTGATTTTGGTTAAGACATAGGTGGTGCTTAGTCCTAAAGTGCTGCCACTTTGGTTATCGATACATAATTTACCGCGTACAATATTACTATGGAACTAGCTGCCTTCCTCGGTATTTCCGATCCGATACGACTTATGTAAGGATCTTCAAGGAAATAGCATTCCTCTTTCTTAAAGGCCGGCAACGAGTCTGCAAGACACTTTGTTTTGCGGGTGTCTATAGGCGGCGGTAGTCACTAACTACCTGCTCGTTTGCCCCCTATATTATATATATAAAAAAAGCATTAATCGTAAAGCGGTAATGTCAGACCGATAATAGGACAAAAGTTCGAGGCGAATCTACTAGTAATCAACCACCATTTTTAAAATGCCTGCTTATTATATAATACGTCATGCTTTAACACTAGACTCAGGATCAACATCAATGGCGATATACTCGACATTGATGTTGATGAACTCACCTTCAAATAGCAGACAATATTGTGGTCAATGTATTCTACATTGGCCACAATTTGCTTGAAGTCATCTCATCTCACTCTCATCTCATCATCAGCCATGAACTTGGACAAGGCAAACGTTATGTCCAATATTTATATTATACCTGTACCCATTTATAAGAGAAATATATATCACTATATAGCACTTCTTGAAGTTATGAAGGATCAAATTGAAGGACAAACTGTTCAGTTAGGTAAATCCTACATCAAAACAGAGGCTGATTTCTGAATATATCGCAGATTGGTATTAATAAAACTAATGAGAATCTTATAATATCAAATCATTGCTATTAACTTTTTCATGATATCAAAACGTTTATTTTCTTAACAATCTCTTACATTTTTTTAGTGAAAATCACATAATGTGTAATGGCTTATAATGAAATTAAACTAGTGCCATATAAGGTGACATGTAGCGGGGTAGAGTGAACTATTAGAGCAGGCGATCATTTAGAGGGCTCAGCGCGTCGCCCCAAAAGCGAGAAATTGAAACTTTATATTTGAGCTCACTTTATCTGACCAACGAACCTGGCTCCTCTCTAGCGTGAAATGCTTAGTCGAAATAAAATACGACCAGAACGAATTTCCTCCATACTGTCGTCTGTGTGAATATGTTCGTTCGGATTATCGTGTTACACTTTTGAATTTGTTTCACATTCCTGTTTTTGGATATTTAAATAAATAAATAAAATAAAAAACACTTTATTTTGTACCAAATAACATTAAAAAAACATATAATTTGGTAGATAAAGGTACAAAAAGGCGGTCTTACCGCTTCCAGCGGTCTCTTCCAGACAACCAATATTTTTAAAGGAATCGACATTATATAAAGTAGGTAATTGGCACAAACACGAATAAAATGAAAAATTTTAAACATTTTAATTATTTTTATAATAAAATAAACATAGTAAAAATGTATATATAAAAATAATAATAATAATGATAATACTATCAATAATAATATTATATATACATAATGATATATACACATATACATACATAATGATATATACACATACATAT
>LUGF01001222.1:0-11244 GCA_001625245.1 Calycopis cecrops
TTTCTTTCTTTATAATGGACGCGTATGTCGCTCCCTCCAGCAGCATCAGCAGCCTCCAGCCGCAATTTTAGAATTACAGCTGAGAAGCGAGGGAGCGTCTGTTTCGACTCTCTCTTTGCCGGTGGCGCAGAAGCCGCCGGTATTATGCCCTTCTTGGCCGGCGGAGCAGCAGCCGCCGGCTTATTGGATCTCTTCACCGGCTGCGCTGGTGCCGCCAGTTTCTTCGTTGCCTTCTTCCGCCTGATACCATCGATCCACGAAGACTTCTATCTGTGGGGCATTTTCCTCTACCCCCTTTTTCGTCGGAGGGGCAGCAGCCTTGAAACGGAGGGACCGAACGCGGTCCACTCCGTTTGCCCCTTCTCTCCTTTTCCTTTCCCCTTGCTTGGGGGCAAACAAGGAGCTCTGTCTGGTCAGGACGGACTGCCAGCCGTAGTTTCTCCATTCCCTTTCCCTTTGCCATTTATGGCTTAAGAGAGGACAGGGAATTCCCGTAAGTCGGACAACTCGGAAGACACGTCTTCTTCTGCGCTGAATTTGCCATCACCATCACAGCCGCCTATTTAGCAGCAATTGCCCCCCCCACGTCTCGCGCAACAGAGGTTTGTTCCTCCGTGGCAAGAAGCGGACAGCATGGAAGAGCAGGAGGTAGCCGCTTTTTCAGGCCTTCAAAGCGGGCTTCCACAATATTGCCCACCACCTGGGTAACCTCCTTCATGAATTCGGCCAAATTCGGGACGACCCCGGATCCTTCGGCCGACCTTTTCCTGCTCTCTCCAAACTCGCGCCTGTAGACGCGAACCTGAGAAGATCTCACAAGAGAGATCGCAAACATGAGGGAGGCCTCATATTTGCGATCTCTCTTGTGAGTCGCGTGTTGTCGGCCTTCAAGCCCCCTTAGGTTATCTGACTTTCCTGTTAGGCCGAGAATAACTTTAGTATTCGCCTAGGAGGCTTCTATAATTTCATCGGTCACGCACCGTTTAATGTCGTCTAAGACTACCGGGTTTTCCGCCGATATATCCTCTCCTTCCTTCTTCTTCTTCATGAACGCCCTTTTGTTGAGACGTTGACCGACTCAAAATCGACCTCCCTGGATTTCTCCCTCCGTTCACGTAGCGCCGCTCTAGTGCTGGATAGCATAGGCGTCTTGCCTCTCTTGGCCGTCATTGCTCTCCCTCCCTCCACCTCTGTCTCAGTGTCTGAGCACACCGACCCTTCTACTCTAGGTACAGGCGATTACGCCCTAACTCGGACTCTGACATAGATGCTAGAGAAGACACATTTTCCAAAACCACTCTCGGATCTATAAAATCAACCCCCGGGTGACCCCCGGACCCTTTTATCGGAAAAATTAGTCCCTCCCCCCTTAAAGCTATCTCAACCCGACATAACTACCGGAAGAAATTATTAAAAATCAAACAAGAACAAGGTAAAACAAAACAAAACAAATCAAAACAGACTCCCACCAAGTCACCCGAAAAAAAGCGGATCTCCCACTTTTTTCAGGGCAAGCCAAACACAATTAAAAGAAAAAAAAGATTAAAGCAAAGAACCAATTAAAAACAACAAAATGAAATAAAAAAACAGCCGCCAAATAAGTCACCTACACACTACTGCCTCGGGAACGAACGCTCAACCTAGCACAGTTTTATGTTGACGACTTATTGATTTCAAAAAAGGTTACAAAAACTTAAATATTTTCGCAACCCTACAACGCACAGAAAAAAAATTTGCAACGAAAGTACCGCTTATGTTAAACCTTTCATATGCCACCACTCTCAATTTTCTACCAAAACCGTGGTATCCCCCACTACCGGAAAAAAGGGAGGAGGACCTAAATAACCTAAAAGAATAAACAATTTAACTAATTTCACATTTCTCTTATGCAACACTTATTCGCAATAAGACAGACTAGCTGACAGATAAATTGTTGTACTTAAATTTATCGATGTCCACAATTTAATTATTTTCGCATTTCTCTTATGCACGTTTTACACTTATACACAATTATACGGACTAGCTGATAGGTACATTGTTATACGTAAATTTATCAATGTCCACAATTTAATTAATTTCGCATGAAAGTTTAAGTAAGAATCATTAGACAATATTACTTGAAATTTTTGAGTCAGCATCTAGCATTTCATCATCTGTATTATCATTATCGTCAGGTCGATCTTCAATGATCAGACCTGTACAGTTTTTCTCGGGTTCTTCCACTTCTATGCTTTCTGGTGTAGCCATAAATATTCCTATTTTTAATACTACCCAGAATTATTCCGAACATTTGTTCGCTGTGAACACAGATTTAACTTTGTAATTAAGAATTTCAAGTATGGTACTTTGTTCATAGGTGCTGTATCTAATTTCAAACGAGAAGGACAACAAAAAAACTGCAAGAATCTCGTCATTTGTTGCAATTTTTTTAGTAATTTCAAGGTTTCGTATGATCAGCATGTCTGAAAAGAATAGGGCTGTAGATATATTTTTATTTATAATAGATAGCGGTATAGTTCTTGATATAAGTGTTATATTTATAATTTTCTTACGCTTTTAAATAAATATTTTCCTTATTATATAACATACGTCGCTTCTGTATTTCAACAATTAACAACATCTAAAAACGATAATCGTAGCATAGCAAAATTATAGACCGGTACCTATTAAATTATAAAACACTATTCAGAAACTGAAACAGAAATTGAAATAGGTAGATGATTACAAAGGACACGATTACATTACACAATGAAGGATTATAATGGCTAGTAATAAATTGAAAGTAGGTGACGCACGTACTAAAAAGTCTAACTTCGCAATAAAATCTTTTTACGTTCACTTGTTTGTCGATAAGCTGTAAACGAGCGAAAACGAATTGGTATATAATGGCATTCCATTTAGAGGTAGAGATAAAAGGAGAGGAAAGTGTCCGATAAAAATCATTTGTATTTGTTAGAATATGATGTGTCGGATGCCTTGTGTGTCTTCCTTGTTTAGACCGGTTGCCGTTTGACGAAAAGTCTACACTACAACCTTTCGTTCAAATAGGTAGTTAGAGGATCGTTAAAATAAAAAAGAATTATTAAAATATATTTATCTTTTAAATTCAGAAAGACAAGTGAAGTCACACGACTTTGCTAACCCACTGATTATTTTCAGAAATAGGTAAAAATTGTTAAAACAGTTAATCTATTGCAGTAGAAACTGATAAGCTTGTTTAACGTTGCGACGTGGGCAGTAAACTGCTAGTTGTAGGCCACATCATTCAAGTTTTATCGTGTATTTGTAATCTATAAATATGTTGTTAAATCTAGAATTATGTTTAAGTCTTAACTCACGTCAATCTCTTCTACCTAAGAGCATAATATAACCATAGAAATGTGTCTGAAATCGCCTAAGAAGCAGCATTTGCAATATTTTTTGGGGAGGATAATAATGAGGATCCGGGTTAAAAGTTAAATCTAAAACAGTAAATCAGTTGGTGCTCCACAGAGACGCGTGTAAGGTCCATCTTCCTACAGATACTAAAAAACGCATATGAATGGCACTAACCACTAGACAGTATAAATATGTGTGACTAAAGGGCGGGCGTCCTTCCCATTCTCTGGCGAGAGGGCGACATTCACTCTTTTGGCAAAAAATATCGTATTTGTCTACAGATGTAACCTCGTTTATAATGATTTGGTTTGTACGAAGCTTTTCGCACTCAGGAAGGTAAGGTGACTCGCGCACGCAATTAATTTAAATGCTTTAACAATGTTAGATATTAGTGGTGTCGTTATTTTTGAGCGCCTTGTTAATAACACTTGCCAAAGTGTAGAATATTCCTATATACTTACTACATAATATTTCAAAACCTTACAAAAACATCTGCCCTCATATTAATAAACATAGATTAACTCCTAACATTAACCTAGTATTAAACTGACATCTGTCAAATTCCATACTGCTGGGGTTTATTAATATGGGATATACAATATAAATATTAATAGTGGAATAATGTAGTAATCATTTAATAAAGTTAATTCTCTATGACGTTTTACTTGCACTATCCAAAAAGGTCGAAAATTTGAAATTTATAAATGATAAATTTTTCCTGTCACTTTTTTGGTCTATACCTATAAATAGCAATCAAAATCATATTAAAATTATTATTGTTTCATGAACAATAGCGCAAGTAACCGTTAACCGTTTATTAACGGTTACTTGCGCTATTGTTCAAGCAATTTGTCTTATTTTTCCTACTACTACAATTGGTGACCCTCAACAACGAAGAACAAACTGCAAGCACTGAAGCATACAAAGCCGACCTCGCCGCCGTCTGAATACAAACAAGATTACTGCCGTTTTGGAGAGAATATCCGCGAGCATAGTTCATCCAATTTGAAGCCGTTGTGGATCCACAGCACACAACAGACGACCAGAAATTTCGATACATCCTACAACAACTACAATCTGCGGATCTACAACATCTCACAGACATTTTATACAAGCCACCGGAAACGAAGAAATAAAATACATTGAAAGATTCTCCGTATATGAGCAATCCGACGTAAAAAACTTCCAGAAGCTGATCAGAGACCTAGGCGAACTTGGCGACCAAAAGTCCAGCCAGCTACTTCGACGCATGAGAGAATTAGGAGGAAGTATGCTCACAGAAGAAGGTTTACGCATCGAGTGGCTTAATAAATTCCCGACAGAAGTACGTGCCGTCCTCTCAGTCAACAGCGAATCATCACTAGACACACTAGCAGCGATGGCCGACAAGATGACGGAATTTTCTCAGCCTACGTATCCTCTGTCTACGCAGCTTACGCAAATCGATGCCATTTACAAGACCACGCTGACGTCTCACGAACAAAAGAAAATTGACATTCATGCAATATTTTGAAGTACTGTCAAAACAAATAGAAAAATTGTCAATTTAAATCGCGGAACTCCGTGGTAAATCAATATATTGAGCACGGTATCGTGGGCGTTCACGTTCAAATTCAAGACCGTTCAAAACCCTAAAAAATACATCATCGAGGAAAGATTGGTTGTGCCGATATCACTACAAGCTTGGGCACAAAGCAACACGTTGCGAATCGTCATGCGCTAAAAGAAACAAGAACTCGGAAAACTAATATTAGCATCGACCGTGGCGGACGTCGGTGCAGACAATTCCAGTAACCGCCTGTGTCATCGATAGTCGCATTCGAGAACGCTTCCTCGTTGACAACGGTGCCGAAATATCTGTACTCGCAAGAAAATACAAAGCTAGAGAAACATCGATGAAAATTTATCAGGGTATATATTTTCATCGATGTTTCGGCGTTTCTTGCAGCTCAAAACACACCAATAAAGACGTATGGGGAGAAAACCATAGAACTAGACTTAGGACTGCGCCGATTCTTCCGATGGACATTTATAGACGTAAAAACATCAATAATTAAACCCGATTTCCTACGCCATTTCAAACTGATAGTTGACTTACACAAGAGAAAATTATTTGATGAAATCACCAGTCTCTCCGTCAACACTCTGTCAATACAAAACATCGAACCAACCGTATGCGTCGTTAGCAAGTCACATCAATACTATGACAAACTAAACAAACACCCAGAAATTCAGAAACCGATGTCTACAAAATTACTTCCTGCTCACGATGTCACACATGAACTTCAGACCGTCGGAGCCCCACTCTTCGCCAAACCACGTCCCTTACCGCCGGAATGATATATTGAAGTAAAGAAAGAAATCCAGAAACTTATTGATATGGGGATATGTAAACAATCAAAATCGCCGTGGGCAAGCCCGATTCATGTAGTTAAGAAAAGCAACGGACAACTGCGTATATGCGGAGTTTAGAGGCGATTAAACGCAGTTACCGTACCCGATCGTTATTCAATTCCAAGAGCACAAGACTTCACCAGTCACCTATAGACTACACGGCAAGCAAATATTCACTAAGCTTGATATACAAAATGTTTACAATTGGATCAATATGAAAACTGAAGAAGATTGCCAGAAAACAGACATTACAACTCCATTCGGCTTGTTCGAATTCACAAGAATGACATTCGGACTACGAAATGCAGCGCAAACGCTCCAGCGCTTCATTATCCAAGTTATCGCGCGACTAGAAGACTTTACCTTTACCTTTACGTAGATGACATGCTCATCTTCTCAGAGTCATCAGCACGACACAACACAAGTATTTCAACGACTGAACGAGTTTGGTCTAAGTATCAACATGGACAAATGCGAATTCGCAAAAGAAAAACTCAACTTTTAGGGCTATGGCGTCACAAAACATGGCATAAAACCGTTAGAAGAAAGAACCGAAGCAATTGCGAAGAATCCCCTACCTAAAACTGTAGAAGAAATGCGAAGATTTTTAGGGATGGTAAATTTTTATCGCGACTGTCTACCACATCAAGCTGACAAGCAAATGTCATTAAACAAGCTCCTTCATAACGCTAAAAAGAAAGACAAAAACCGATCAGTTGGACGCCGCAGTTAACAGAAGTTTTTGAAGAATGTCGTGATAGCATCAAACAAGCAGCGACACTCTCATCCAATACTGGGCGCTGAACTGGCGATAATGAGCGACGCATCGGACTTAAGCTGTAAGCATGGCAGCCGTTCTACAACAAAGATACAAAGATGTATGGCAACCACTCGCATTCTTCTCTAAAAGCCTTAGTGATACACAAAAAAGATACAGTGTATATGACTACGAACTTTTAGCCATATATACTGCTATTAAACACTTCAGGAAGTACATAGAAGGCATGAACGTGACGGTATATACTGACCACTAGCCTCTAACTTATGCGCTAACTAAACCACTTAGCAAGAACGACACACCGCGTAGAGAGAGACAGATACAATTCATAACTCAGTTTTGCAACAAGATAAAATACATCATGGGCCTGAAAACATTGTGGCCGACGCGACGAATAGAAGAAATACAATTAAAATCTACAATTGACTTCCTTCAACTTTCCGAACAACAAAAATGCGAAAATGAATTACAAGAATTGAAAATTAAGAAAAATTTGAAATTCGCTAACGTCACACTACCGGGGATGCCGCTACAGCTAATCGCTACGTCCGGTCCGTACATACCTACAGAGTACAGAAAAACAACATTCAACGCGTGTCACAACATCAACCATCCTGGCATCCGGCAAACAAGTAAAATGAAGACAGAGAAAGACTTTGGGCCCAGACTTCGAACACATACAAATCGATATAGTTGGCCCGCTTCCACCATCGAGAGGAAATAGATACCTACTTACAAACATTGACAGACACACGAAATGGCCCGAAGCTATACCTCTTTACGAAATAACTGCGCGCTTTGGTTGTCCACTACGTTTAACAACAGATCAAGGCCGTCAATTTGAATCAGCGTTATTTCAATCACTCATGAGAAGATTGGGAGTACAATTAGAACTACTGCTTATCACCATCAATCAAATGGTCCAATAGAACGATTACACCGAGTAATTAAAACCACTCTTATAGCAAGAGGAAACAGTAACGACTGGGCGAACGATATAGCAACACTTCTTCTCGGCATACGAGCTGCAATTCAGTGATACAGGCTACACACCTGCAATGATGACATGCGGCAAGAACAACGCTTACCAGGCGACTTCTTCGTACCTACAACGTCGAATGAGGACCCAGCAAGCTTCACATATAAGCTGGTGATCACCATGGCTACATTTTCACCAATTAACAACTGAACAAGACAACAACGAAAGCCATTCATTCACAAGGAACTATCAACTTGTTCACACGTATTCCTACGGCGAGACGATACACGCAAACCACTAACGCCCCCATACAACGGCCCCTACAAAGTAGTAGAACGTTATGAAAAGTACTACAAAATACCATTAAAAAACAGAGAAACTGTCGTCTCATTCGATCGTATCTCATTGGATGTAATAGTAGTTTATGCAACTGTCATATAATGAAGGGTATTAAAACACGAGTGTGAGTTTTTGAAACAAGCGAAGCGAGTTTCAAAATAGTTAACGAGTGTTTTAATACCCGTGTTATATGCAGTTGCATACACTACTTTATCTTCACTAATGCAATTAATCAATTAATAAAACATTGCGAAACATTAAATTCATGCCTACGTGTATTGTCACAGCGAACTCGTCGTCATTAAAATCTAACCAATGCAAATGAGAGCGCAGCTGCAGCACGCGCAGGGCCAATCAGGAGCGAGCGCGCGCTGTTAAGGATTTGGAGATAAGGCTCTCTCACCACTCTCTCTCTCTCTCTCTCGCTCTCACACAGTGTTATAATGAGATTTTACGATATCAATTTGGATTTTAGAACATCATGTCAAATCGCTGCAAAGAAAGAACAAACTGCAAGCACTGAAGCAAACAAAGTCGACCTCGCCGCCGCGCCGTCTCAATACAAACAAGATTACTGCCGTTTTGGAGAGAATTTGTCTTATTTTTCCTGCTACAACACTAGGTTAATATTTGGATAAAGTTAATCTATTAATAATAAGGGGCAAATGTTTTTGTAAGGCTTTGAAATACTACGTTTAAGCTTTGTCGTGTAGTGTCTACCAACTACTGTTGTACACTTGTAATATGAAATAATCTAATATATAAAATTCTCGTGTCACAGTTTTCGTTGCCATACTCCTCCGAAACGGCTTGACCGATCCTCATGAAATTTTGTGAGCATATTGAGTAGGTCTGAGAATCGGCCAACATCTATTTTTCATCCCGATATTCCCACGGGATCGAAAGTTACGCGTGTGAAACCGCGGGGCTCAGCTAGTATTGTATAAAATATATAGAATACGTATGACCTTGAACGACTTACCAGAATGACGAACATTTTATCAAGTAGGTAATGTTTGACCTGTAAAGTCGGCTTATCGTTGGAAATGTTTTTAAATGTAAGTTCGCTCGATCTGCAGCGGCCAGAGCCGAGATAATAAAACTGGTGCTTAATTAGCGCGATAAGTTCTAAACGAGGAAATCAAAATTGTGATACGTATTGTTTTCCTTGTATGAGATTATTTATGATTGTGATTTACGATATGAAAATACAAAATTAAACCCTAATAAATATAATAAAATAAAAAATAAAAATATCTTTATTGCATTACAAAAAACTTTCTTATATCTAAATGTCGGTGTCACCTTTTAGGCAAAATATGCCTGTGCCAGGAGAGCACGTTAAGCCGTCGGTCCTGGGCCTGATTTCTCACCGGTCGTGTCGGATTGCCGTCCCATCGGAATATGAGAGTGAGGGAATAGAGAGTGCACTTGTGTCTGCGTGCACACTTGTGCACTTTAATATATCCTGCGCATCTGGCTCGTCTCTATAGAGACGGCCGCCGAAGCCGAAATCGGCTAGGAGGATATTATTATATACTGTATATAGTTTTTAGATTTCTCACTTTCTTATTTTAAAAGTCAGAAGAGGGACACTCATTTTCAGGGTTCCGTAGCCAAATGGAAAAAACGGAACCCTTATAGATTCGTCATGTCTGTCTGTCCTTCAGTCCGTCCGCCCGTATATCACAGCCATATATATAACAAACCATAGCAATCATGTCTCCCTAGTACTCCCTTCTAAATATATATAATTCTACACAAAGATGATGATTGTGAATTAAAGTTATAACCTTGGGGACTAACAACACGAACACTTAAGGTTAGTTACATAGTCGTCAAAGAATTTGATTGAATTGCAATTTACTGTTGCTTATAAGTTATAATATTATGTTACTTGCAATGCTCGCTTTAAGTACGGGCCGTTGTGCTGATGTAATGCAAGTTCCTAGTAATCTACCGCTGTGGTACACCGTACAAGTTTTAGTTTCTACGCGCGATAGTGTCCGCAACAAATTGCTTCTACCCCACCAAGGCACCACTTATATACGTATGTCCCTTTTAAACTCACTAATAAAAGATGATTGTCCAATTCGTCAACAGGGATGGCGAACCAATGGCACGCGAAACAATATTTTGGGCACGCACTGATTACGAAATTAATTTATTAATCATCATCATCATCCTAATGCAGTCCGCTGTTGACCACAGGCCTCTGCCTTAGCACGCCACTATTTATTATGCGCTAAGAAAAGTGATATTCGCATGAACTTAACACATCATTAAGAAAAAAGTGTTAAGCATAATTTACATTTTTTGTGGTAAATAAAGAATTTTGAGTAGATAATATTTTTTATTATTATTTTGCCAGTTATCACAAAGTCAAGATTATTTGATGGCTTTTCTATTTTTATTTAAAATTAAATTTTTTTTTTGTTTTTTTTTTTATTTTAATGCATAGGCTCAACAGTTCTAGACCTAGATTTAAACCATTCTTTTACTAAATGAAGGCTAAATTATCAGAAATTAGCACGCTATAATTTAGATTGAACCGCTTTTATTTTGACGCCCAACGAAGTGGGTCAACTTATAAACTATATACCTACTTTATAAAAACAAAAGCGACAATTATTTGTGAAACACGGCACGTGTTTAAGATTGAGGCCAGAAAAAACCGGAAACAGTGTTGATAATAAACTTATTTATAAACTATGTAATAATAAACCTATTTATATATATATTTTAAAATTAATTTAGACAAATTCGACAAGCGAAGCAATTTTAGTATAATGGTTGTACCAAGGGTACTGAATGAAAAAAAAGACAAGCAAAGCAGGTTCAAGTTTAGTCAATTGGCTATATCAAGATGTGTAAAAGAAATTAGATAAGCGAAGCAGGTCTAGATTTAGTAAACTAGATGTACCAAGGGTACTGAATTAAAATAAGACAAGCGAAGCAGGTTCAAGTTTAGTCAAAGGGTAATATCAATATATTTAAAACAAATTAGACAAGCGAAGCAGATCTAGATTTAGTAAACTGATTGTACCAAGAAGACTGAATCAAATTAGACAAACGAAGCTGTTCAAAAATTTGTGAACTGGAAATGTGTCAAACAAATCGCTCATTTAATATAAGTGTACTTATAGGTAAGTACTATTAGTAAGCAAAGCAGATAAATTAGACAAAGTAGGTCCGGATCGGGCGTTCCTACTTTAGGTATCTTCTAAAGTAAATTAGACAGGAGAGACGGATCGATATATTATTATGTCGAAATGCGAGACGCTAAAAACCAACAAGACAAACGAAACAGGACAAATACTTTCGGCAAAAATAGATGGCTATAAGTGGTTTAAAGAAAGAGCGTACTAGATTATAT
>LUGF01001222.1:12242-31637 GCA_001625245.1 Calycopis cecrops
CCGCCAGAAAGTGTTCGCCGCTAAACGTTATTCAATATGGCTAGCCGTAATGTAATAGTCCGTGTCATTATTCGCCTCTTTGACAGAATATAGTTCCCAATTTTAACACTCGCGGCTCTCACAACAACAATGGCGTCAAATAAGGAAAATGTCTCACTAGAATGCGATAAAAACATTGATTTAAACAAAGAAAACTTGTTAAATATATATGCAGAATCATACTTGGATTGGTTAGGTTAGGTTAGACTATGTTTATACAGAACGAGCGAGCGAAGCGAGCGAGTCCAGTGGATTGGCACAATGAGGCTAAACGTGAGCCGCCATATTGTAGAAAGTTTCTCAACGACAATCCGGCTAATCGTTGACCCGCCGCATTACAAAACGGCCCTGTTTTTCTAAATGGCTAGCTGTAATGTAATACAGCGGTTTATACAATCCGACTGCGACAGATATATTATGTCGAAATGCGAGACGCTAAAAACCAACAAGACAAACGAAACAGGACAAATACTTTCGGCAAAAATAGATGGCTATAAGTGGTTTAAAGAAAGAGCGTACTAGATTATATTATGTTTTATTCAGCGAAACGAATTGAAATAACTATTCACATCTATTTCTATAACGTAGCATACCTAAGTACTTTAAGTTAAGTGCTAAGTAGATCGATTAGAACAATTCAAAATATTTGTAGTACTACAGATTAGGTAGATCAAATTATTAATGGAATACTTAGGTACCTATCTACTAGACGCGCTAATCTCCTAGCTGTATGATAAAATAAAAACCATTTATTGAATCCGTAATCGGTTTGAGTTATCGTTATGATTTTGTAATATAATATATTACTTTAGTAATTAATTATTATAAAATACAACGGATATTTCAAAGTATAATAAGTGAATAATAATAATAAACCTTTAATATCATTAATTTTATTAGCTATTCATCGTCAAAGTTATTATTATTAATTCATTCCGGCTATCAATAATACTGTTTAGCGCAGGTAATATAGTCGTGTATGATTATTGATTAATCAATAAAGAAGAATGTAAGAACTAGTTATGTTTGTGATGTAGTATAATACAAGTAGTGACGGTATTTGTTTCTCGACAAGTTTTTATACATAGTTGCTCGTAATGGCCGAGCACTCGGCAAAGCTAGAGATAAAACCGGTTGTGCGCACTGCGCGCCGAGTAATATTATTATTACCAGACGGGGCCGCGACGGGGGGTACAGAAGGGTGAGGCGGCCGCCTCGTGGGGTCGAAGTACTAGATGAAGTAGTTACGGGATTGTAAGCTTTATCGTTTTATGTATATATGGGCTATAGTTGAATGCATAAAATTTAATCGTTATCTCTACTTCTCGATGGTATGCACAGAATTGCGCGCGACAGTAAAACGAGGTCTAACACAGACGAATGTATTCGTCTGTGAGTCGAACTTAATATTGGATGATAACGTAAACCAATTTTATTTTGATGCCAGTTTATTTTATAAGTACCTAATGAATTATTAATGAATATTGTAAGTGTGTTGACATTCTACTTTTTATAAAAGATAATGCCGAGCAGCCGAATTGGGGCGACACGATCGATAAAATCACGAGGGTTTCTGCCGTAAAGTGACGGTAGTGCTATCGTGTTTCGTGCGGTTTTTGAGTTTTTGATGTAGGTTGAGTCCTGAGGGAGAGGAGGAAAGGAGTCCTACAGCATTGCACAACAATTATGCGAAATCTGACTATTTGCTTCTTTAAATGCTATACATAGGGCCTAGGCCGATAGCTAGAAAGTTAAAACTCTTAAAATGCTATACAAGCAACGGAACTTGCAGCTATTTCAATTTCCATCTCATAGATACGCGTCGCGAAACAACTACACGTAACTGTTTTCCTGCACTGCGTATAGCATGTTTGCTGACACAAATTAACTGTAGATATCGATGAAGCTGCACTGACCTTCAGTCTCAGCATAGATTCTATCTAAAAAAAAATAAAAAAAAAAGCAAATTAATTATGTTATTTCCTGCCTATAGCCACTGAAGAATTAATTTTGTTCTTCAACTTCACAAAAAAATTAAATAGGTAGGTATTATTATGCTACGAAATAAACGTATAATAATTATAATTATTATTTTATGTATTTTGATAGGTACTTAATGATTTAACATTCTAAGATTTTCCGTGTTTACAGTTACCGCATATTTCACATGTCTACGTTAAACATATTATAAATTATGGTTCTTATCTATTGATCACAAATTTTAAACAATACAAAATGTTGTAAATTCATTGTGTTCAACACTGCTACAAATATATTACAACTAGCAGCTCCACGCAGATTCACCGCGTGCAAGCTCCACTCGTGTGCGTAGTAGTTCGGTTAAAACCTTGAGTTAACCCAGGCAGTGCCGACACCTCTTATGGGCGGTTGGACCTTAATAAGTTGGATAAATAATATTAGATGGTTAAAAATTTTGTGTAAAATTTGTTTTGATTTATTAGTTTGTAGGTATCGTATCGTAGTAAGTACGGCATGCGGATAGCTAGCAGTTTAAAATACGATTTTGTTCTTAGATACTGAGCTCGCCCATGGGCGCCCATTACGCGTAAAAAGACTTCACTAGTACATTAATATGGTCACTCAGATCATCGTAACCATCGTGAGGTCTGAGGTCAAGACTGCTTATGCTATGAAGTAGTAAAATTAAATTTTAATGTACTTCATCGTGTAACAACATTTTTTGTATATAATATTGGTTCATTATAATTAAAAAATACTGTGCTACGTAAATTTTGTTACCAGGAAAGGTTCCTGGTTAATGGTGCACGTGCATCATGTCGTTAATAGACATAAAATATAATGTTATGGTAAGAAGCGCGCCTATAAAATGTTTTGGTAAGGATTATCTAAGCAATAAGGAGGATGGTGGTATGAGTCGCTATAATGAATATACATACTTCCTTTTCTTTAACTTTTGTTATTACCATTTGTTAAGGTCACTTTGAATTTTAAAACACTTCATTAGCTGTAATTTATGGTCTATTTTGGACAGGTATTTTGAAATTATAGTAAGAACGTAACCTGTCGTAGAACCTGTCGCTTGCCAGTGGTGTCAATCGTATATTTTAAAACGTACTTTTCGGCTAAGATAGGCATGTAATATGTGCGTAGGCATGTAAAATATCTATCTTGTTAAATATTTTTTACAGTATTATGGTCGCCGCACATTTATCAACTCGGAAAGGGATCGTAACCGTATCACCTCGAGCCGGCCAATATTCTTTGTATGAAACTTCATACTGCAACGCACACTAACCATGCGTTTAGTGCGGTTTGTGAGTGACCCGTTGGAAGATCAGTTGGAAAGAGAGCAAAGCCAGATGCGCTACTGTTTGCCGAGATTATCATATACGAATGTTAATGGGCATCGTTAATCATCAAATAGGTATATTTAGGCGTTAATTTATTGAAGAAAGAAATTCGAAAATAAATTATTAATGACATTAAGAATTATAAAAAGTAAATTAAATATAAAAATATGCATTAAAAATTTAAATTAAATAAAAAAATATGCATTAAAAAATTTAAATTAAATAAATGCTTTTTTATAGTTTTTTTTGTATTTCAATTAAAAAGTCGTTGCTAAAAACAAAACAAAAATTGTTTTGATTTGTGTCAACTAGGTACATAAAAGTTACGAATTACCTTCATTTACCATTTCTTTTTATTTGATCATGAATGTGTGAAATGCACTGAAGAAGATTCACTCAGCTTTGCCGAAAATGCCGATGGGCGCCAACACCTATATGCCGAGCTCCTTGAAAGTCATTTTATTTCCAATGTATGGCGACATACGAGTGATGTTCGTATTTTTAGGCGGCAGTGAATGTGTTAAAGTAAATAATAACAACTCACGAAAAGGCAATTTGTCATATTGTATGAAACCTATTAAACTCAAGCTCAAATACTTATACAACGTTGATAAATGCGAGAGGCACTAAATGAAACCACGTATACTATAAGTGCTTACTGATAATTCAAAAGTATTAAAAAATCGTTTACGAGAAGTATACGAAAATACTTTTTCAAAGAAGTTAAATAGTTTAATAATTAAGAAAAAATGTAAACATCCTCTGGATTGACATGTCTTGACCTGCGTAACGAATCGGCGACATCGCATTTGTACCTATGAAGCGAGCGGCAACGTCGCACGGTTGCTGCTGACGTATAGTGTGCGAAGTGAGAAAAAATTTTAAATAATTCCTGTGGCTAAACTATTGCTCTGATTGATCTGATTTTTGTTGCGTAGCATGGAAATCATACACTAAACATAATAGTTTCATTTAACGCTTCTCGGTTTTATCAACCTTGTTTAATATATTTCAATAAATATTTCAAATTATCCCTACGATGTGTCCAAACTAAAAACCCAAAATTACATCACCAATTCACACGCACGTAAGCACGCACTTACGTACACCCATAAACGTGGACACGCCTACAATCACGTACGTGTCACAAAAACATGCAAGCACATACAAAACCAAACGTATTTAGTTAGTCTTTCACGACACTTACATACCACCTTCTCCCATAAGCAAATTTTGTTTATTTTAAAAACAAAGCATAGGAAACTTCCTATGGGTTTGGTGATTCACACGCAAGCACGCACGCACACACTTAGGAACGCACGAAAGCACGCACGTATAAATGAACGCACATACGATGTATGCACGCACACATACACTCATGTGCAATACTCAAGCCCACACATGTTACAATCACTAATTACTAATTAGAGTAATTAGTAATTTTAATACTATGTTCTTAATGGTAAAGGCAATTAATTTTATCTAAATCATACATTAAGATTAATTTATGTTCAAACAATATTACTACAAGTATACCTACAAAATCATAACATTAAGAAATTATTACAATACAACCAACGCAATCGACAATAGTTAAAAATACATTGTAACGCCAACGATACAATCAATTGCATTGTAGGTATATTATGTTCGTAACGCTTGACAAAAATATTATTATTCCCAAGCGTCACCGTTCCTTTCGCCTACCGAACTCGGTAATCGAGGTCATAACGAACATAAATTTCTCGACAACGCCGATAATGTTTCTGCGTAGTCCAGTGATTCGTCGTAAATAGCGTAGTGTTTGGAAATTAAAAAGAGATGGCTATATAATCAAGTACTTAGTGCGACAAAGACAAAAAATTCCCGTCGTGTACATCGGAATATGCCAGACGACCAATACTGGCACGGCGCACTACTGGCATTGGCATCTGTGTCGGTTCTGTGCTTGCTTCCCTGTGAGTGAACGGAACAGAATTTTATACACCGAGCTGAGTTTGCTAGGTACTAACTAGTTGGAGTCGGTCGATCGCAACACCAGCCAGATTTTAGGCGTTGCGAGAAATTTTTCTGTTACAATTACTTCAGTAATTTACATTTATTAGTTACAACTGTAATCTAAAAATGTAGTGTCATATATCCATATCCGACTAAAGTCAAATCGTATTATTGTTGACTTGGACTGTGTGTATTGTGAACTGTTGTTTTTTGGCCAGCGGTGAGTCGCAGACTTGAGTATAATTTGGCCGGCCATTTTGTATTTTCATGCAACCAAGTGTCTGTGGGCAGGAGAAAACTGGATTTTTTTGACTTCAGTGTGCATTATCGCAGTTCAATAATTATTATGCAAAACTAGGTTTTTTTATATATAAGATATGTTAAGTGTTTGAAGACATACAATTTAGTGGTTTAATGGAGAAGAGAATTAAGTGTGATGAAAGTAGACTAATTTCAACAAAATTTAGTGAAAATTGAAATATTTATGGAAACAATGAGCGTGAGTACTAGATCAGTATTGGTTTATAAAAATAATTGTAATATGATGTTTTGGTAAATATAGTGTAAGTTATGGTAATTTTTGGATTATATATTTTTAGTGAAATCTACATCATTTTGACAAATAAGTCAATAGACAATAGGTAATTTAAGCTTGTTTTGTAAACAATAAGTTACTGTTTATTTTAATTTTATTTTTTATTGATTTTCTTAAAATCTTTGTACCTACCTATGCCTTTCCTTATTTACAAGCCGGCATTTTTATTTATTCAATTGGTAAATAATAACATGTTTGACTTAGAAATTTATTTGAAATAAACATAAAATTATTAATAATACTTACACCCTACACAATCTACACAAGATGGGTATAAAAAAAATAAACCCTGGTGAATCAATTTATTTCAGATAAAATTCCTAAATTGTTTTGCAGGTATATCATGGCTACAAAGATTGAAACAGATTATCCATCATCACCTGCTAATGATGAGTCAGGTTTGTTTTTATTTTGTTTTCTCATAATTTGTCAATAACTCATAGATAAAAAACTATCTGGTTATGACAAATATCTACCAAGAAAGTATTCAGTTCAGAATATTACCTTATTTGTTTTCTTTTTTCTTTTAATATTATTTGTGTATCTTTTTATTTTTATTATATTTTATTGACAACATGCTAATTAAAAACATGCAAATAGATTTAACAGAAGAAAGGAAGCACTAACACTTTATTCAGAGTCTTATTTATGTTATTCATATTTGGTGAAATCAAATACAAATAACATAATTTAGACTACAAACCTTATTGAATAAGCCACATTGGATTGCACATTGGTCCGAGGTCACAATTTGATGTATCATATTGTAAATCTTTGAACAGGTTTTCTTTGCAACATTTGAAAAATAAACATTATGTTATTTTATCTTGCAACTCGAGCTTTCTTCAATCTTTGTAGGGCTTATAAATTTAGATTCTGTTCATAACAGACTGTTTAGAATCTCTTGTTTTAAACTTTAAAAACTATATTTTTAAAAGAAGAGATTATTTCGTTTCTTCCATTGGGCATTTATGATCAAAATATAACTGATAAAACTGGTAACACACAGGTGCATAGATACAAACCTTATTGAATAAGCCACATTGGATTGCACATTGGTCCGAGGTCATAATTAGATGTATCATATTGTAAATCTTTGAACAGGTTTTCTTTGCAACATTTGAAAAATAAACATTATGTTATTTTATCTTGCAACTCGAGTTTTCTTCAATCTTTGTAGGGTTTATAAATTTACATTCTGTTCATAACAGACTGTTTAGAATCTCTTGAACTTTAAAAACTATATTTTTAAAAGAAGAGATTATTTTGTTTCTTCCATTGGGCATTTATGATCAAAATATAACTGATAAAACTGGTAACACACAGGTGCATAAATCTAGAGCAGCTATAAGCCATATCATGTCTATCTCAGGTAAAAATGGAAAAGAATTTACCTGAGATAGACATGAGCTGAGATCAACCGATTGATCACTATGGACTAGTGTTGTAGCCTGTTAGTTTTACCTTGATAGACTCTGCTCAATTTTACAAGACTCAGTGAACTAACACAGCTCGGAGTCTTGAATCAAGTCAAGCTTCAGTCCTATCGTGAAGACTCGAGCATCAAAATTTAACTTCAGTCTTATAAAGAGCTAGTGTCATTTTCATTTATTTAATTATTAAATAATTATTAAACTTACAAAAATTATATTTAATATTTTTTATGTTAATTGAAACTTTTATTTTTCGACATCCCTTTCCGGTTACAAACATATTTCACAAAACTAACAACAACATCAACAACAAAAGCTCATGTAGACTTGAATTCTCATTTCTTGGAGTCTTATCATTTTGAGTCTAGTCGTGCAATTGTGAGTGGAGCTCAAAATTTAGAGCTCAAAGACTCAATATATACGAGTTCTCAATTATATACGAGTTCTTCACAACAGCTCTACTATGGACTTGTTGGCCACCCTTGATCTAGAGACATTTAATTGAGCTCAAAGCATATGCTTCTCATAATCTTATAGTTGACAAGAGTAGTCAAAGTGCAGCATTTTGACTACTCATGTGTATATTGTTTTGACATTTTGGTCTATAAATTTATGTGCAGTAATGTTATGTAGTATGTAGAATGTGTGATGCAAATAATTATTAGTTATTGATATTTGATGCAAATATATATTAATATTTATTGATGTGTGGTACAAATAAATATCAGTAAGATAGATGTATGATAATATGGTATAGATGCATAATATACATAAATTGTGAATATTTGTATGTCAGTAATGCATCTTTATTCTGTATTTATAGTTTTATCCATCAACCTAATTCCTCTTATATATTTGTGAACCACATGTTTATAAATACATAGATATTTATTGAATAAGATACCTTAAATAGTAAAATTCAACAATCAGGTACAACAGTTAAATAGATTTTTGAGTTATGGCTGGATTTAAGAAGTTAGAAATATTTATATTTGTTACTTTTGGATGACCATTTATGCTTAAGTGGGTATGAGCTATAATAAAGATTATCAGCCACCTGCAGTTTTATTCAAAAATGTCTATTCTAAGCAGTGGACAGATTAAGAATGACGATAGAGTTTATGATGAATTGTTATTGTACTTCTAAGTTATTATTATATAACTTAATTACATAAATTATTATTATAGATAGCCATTTGCATTTAAGTTTTTTAAATCCAGATCCAGATACTTATTCTAACTACTATTATAGAAGTTATTATCCATCAACTGAAAAGAAATACATTTTGTTGTGATTTTCTCTGCAATGTTTGTATGTGTCATATATTTATATTGCGTTAATTGATAAATATCTTTGGTTTTTGGTGGAGACACATAATCCTTAGTAAGCTGTATTTGGCTGTAGCCAAATGTCAATAGTTGTTTTTATAACGAATTACAAAACGACAAAAAAGAGGGCTAAGTGTTACTTTTATTTGGTTTATATGCATGTATGTTTGTGTATTTCTTGTTAACTACTAAATGCGCCAACTATATTAGACTTTTAAAAATATCTTGAGAATATATCATACAACTTAGTCGTTTGTATTAGATACCTGTAGTTGTGTTGATTTTATATATACATCATAAGTGGTTGTGGTAGACCTGGATGTTTTCCACAAAGTAACGAGAATGTGGTAACTATTATTGCTAAAAGTTGAACAATTTTTCTCGCCTATGTAACCATGGTTTAAATGTGTAATATTAGGCAGGTTCTAAGTAGCACCCGTGTTTATTTTATAGCGTAAGGGAATAATGAATAGCGCCCATTGACATCCGCATATGCGTTGTTCTCCTTCACCGCATCCCCCTAATACGCCACAGACTACAATCCTACAGCCTAATAATAGCCTAAATAATATGTAAAAGTGTTTTATTGAGTAGAATGTATAGAACTTATGTCTGTAACATATCGGTTATCGAATGTAATTATTCATACAGTTTACATGCCCGATAACGATATCGCCGCCGATAGCTCTATCGGGACAAGTTAAATGTGTGAAAATTGTACCCGCGTCTTACATTGGCGATGGGCGATTACTACTAAAAGTTATCGAATTAGTCGATTGTTCCGTTTATTGTTATCGACGTTATTCGATTGTTATCGACGTTATTCGATTGCTATCGACGTTATTCGATTGTTATCGACGTTATTCGATTGCTATCGACGTTATTCGATTGTTATCGACGTTATTCGATTGCTATCGACGTTATTCGATTGTATATCGTTGACGATTATTGAAAGTAATGATTCTCGATGTAGTAGTTGGACGACGCGATTTTTTATTATTGGAGTAATCCAATAAGAATTGAAACACACGAAGCGCATGCACCACCGATCGACCATGATTTTTAAACCTAACATTCCTCAATTTTCTATTCTTTGATTGTTATTCGAAATGCGATTTTTCGTATAATCGAAAAATCGCGCTGAGCAACTACTATATCGACAATCGAAAGTGCAATAGCAATATTATTTTCATATTATTTTTTTTATATATTATATAAGCGATTTAGTCAATTGTTTTTATTGCAACAGTCCC
Organism: Calycopis cecrops; assembly: GCA_001625245.1. NCBI lineage: Eukaryota > Metazoa > Arthropoda > Insecta > Lepidoptera > Lycaenidae > Calycopis > Calycopis cecrops. The sequence continues at coordinate 22,222 of LUGF01001222.1, forward strand.
CCATCGCTATCTTACATTGTCCGGTCTCGTATCAGATATACGGCGTAGCTTAGATGCCGATATCGGAGCTGGTAAATTGTATGAGATATGTATGTACATACCTGCGTTTCACACTGTACGATCTAATATCGGTTATCAGAGGTATATTTTACTTGCCTCGATATCCCCCGATATGCTGATACGGTTATCGGTTTGCATTTTGTAAAAATGCTTTTAACGTTTTTGTTTAGATTGAGCTCTGGTTTGTGGCGTAACTATATCTTTACCGACGCTCGTAGAAAAGTAATCAGATGATCGCCCTCTGTCTCTTAATATAAAGAAGCTTAATTCTCTCGTCATTATATTTGACTTTAAGTGCGATCGGTGTGTAGGGGACATTTGTAATATTTTTTAGTATCCATGCCACTATATTTCCATCAACTTAACTTTTGTCACAAGTTTTATTGTTTACAATATCCATTTATCACAAGTTATTTCTGTAATATTTAACTATTCACCTTTATTAATTTTGTTTTATGGTATGGTTATGGCAATGCATCTTTTACGTGGAAAGCGTTCCATGTATGTTCTTAGTTATATCTAATATTTAAATTACATGTATAGTTAAAGAAAGGAAAAATCAATTAACGTTAGGTTTTGTTTTTATTTCAGATCCAGACGAACAAGATGAATTAGAGAATGGAGAATACACCGAAAGTGACGATACAAAACCAGCTAGCACGAATGTTGCTGATTTATTAGCAAGGCTACAATCTTCGGGAGCACTTGTAAGAGTACCCAAGCAAGAATACCGATGTATTAGATGTGATTTAGATTTTTCGGATTTGGAAGACCGAGACAACCACATCATACAACACGTGTCTTTACCTTACTTGGTACTGCAAAGATTGCTCTCAGACGACGAAGACTCCTCTCCATCGGGTGATGAAAATTGGTCTGATGAAGAAGACATGCCTCCTACAAAAGCAAATACGGCAAACACACCCCAGAAGATAGATATATCACAAATTCTCAAAAAAACCGGTATAAGTATTAAAAAAAATAGTGACAACGAAGCAAATAGCTCTAATTCGGCTCTTAATAAATTAAGTGGATTAGGCTTTACGATTAAGAAAAATCAGCCTTCAATAAAAACTGAAGTATCAGATACCGAAACACCCAAGAGTAATGATGTTATGCAAAAATTAGGTAAATTAGGAGGTATTAAACTTAAGCTAAAGTCAGATGGTAACAATACAAACACATTTAAAGTTGTTAATGGGCTTAAAGATTTTAAAGCCTCTGATGATGAAGATGAACCCAGCGACAATGACACAAGCAAGGAAGATCAAGATGATGAAGAAAATGATAAATCGGGCGAACAAGAGGGATCTGGAGGAGATCAGGATTCAGGTGATGAACAGTATAACAAAAGTAGTCGTAGAGCTTCTGAAAGTGATGACTCTGACAATGGAACGAAAAAAATACCGAAAACGCTTACGCGATTACAAAGTAATTTAGTAAAACCAAAAGTTGAACCTGTAAAAACTTACCAAAAAAAACCCGTAAAAATCAAAACTGTAACGTCACAACAAGAAGAAAAGCAATCAAGACCACAAAACAGACCGGCAATGAAACAAACACCTAAAAGAGGTAATATCCCAATAGCCACAAAAGAGGTACCAAAAGCTGACGAAACTATTGATACACAATCAGATCCAAGAAGATCTATATCGAGAACACCAGAACGGCGAGAATCTAACGAAAAACAAAATAATGTTGTAGTAAAGCAAGAAGTGCAGGATGATGATACACATACATTGCCATCAACACAGTCCAGTATGCCATTATTCTCAGGGCAAATAAAATCTGAAAGAGCATCTCCAACATTACCTGATTCTTCATCAACACCAATATTAGCTATAGTAAAGTCGGAACCAGATGCACCTGTAGCTAGTGTAGAAAAACAACCTACATATTCACATCAAGATTCAAGTAATCAATCAATCAATCAGTCGTTACAACAACAAACTCTACCTCCCGTTACAAAAACTGAAGAGGTGTTGACAATTATAGAGATTAACGGAGATTCAAATGACGAGGATGATGATTGTTGTGTTGTATCAGCCACACCAGCCCCTGACGTAAAGCCGATCGTACCTAAAGTGGAAAATCAGCCCCCACCCCTTTATCCGGCGCCGGTAACGACAACGTATTCCTCACATACACCTCAATCTACATATGCAGCAACTCCTACATTGCAATCACGTTTGACGACAGCACCATCTACCGAAAAACAGCATAATTTTAATTGGAACGCCCCTGATTCAAAACCGGCTATTGATATATTAGAGAAAAGCACAGATGATATATTCGAAAGCCTTTTGATGTCTTCAGCCAAAAAAGAAAATATATCCTTAGCAGATGCAAGTGAATATATCTCATTAGACACGTTGGGTCCCCAACATTCGTGCGAAGTGTGTAACACTCGGTTTACCGATATTTCTTTACTCGAGGAGCATAAACGAATGACAGGTCATTCATCAAGCCTCGTAGCACCTTCTTCTAGTACACTCTTGCCGTATAATCCTTCCTCAAATATTCTTTCAAGTTTACTTCCTGTTAAACATTTAGCAGAGCAAGTAGGTAAACTATCCACTATAGGAAATAGCGGGCCTGGCTTTACACATCAACAAAATGTTATGATCAATATTCAAGCGTATCCAGGGGGCGGTAACGTCATGGTGCCACCTCAATCATATGGTAATTCTTATGCTGGTCAGAATATGCACAGTGGGTATCCTCAGCAAAACATGTATGGCTCGGCTGGTCAACCGATGGCCGGTCAAGGAATGCCTGGTCAAAGCATGCCAGGACAATATCAGGGTAGCAATTATAACATGGCCCAAGGCTATGGGCAATTTCAAACGCCAATATCGCCAATGTCGAAATCTTATCCCGGAACAATGCCACCCACCAACTCGTACGCGAACACCTCAACAGCTTATTCGACGTCGTCTCCTCTACAGAGCATGCAACAGGCCGTTTACGGGCAGACTTCTATGTTGAATCAGCAGCCGATATCTATGGGGCCTCCTGGAATGTCGCCTAGTCAACAATATGTGCCGACGTCGAGTCCTAATATAATGAAACCCCCAACGAATAGTGGTATAAGAATACAAAATGTCCAAACGTTCACACCTGGACAGGTCGTCGGACCCGGTCAGACGGCTCCTGGTCAGCCAATTCCAGGCCAGGATATGAATTCAAATCAAATGACAGCTCAAACGATAGGAGGTCAATTGCCAGGACCGACCCCAATCCGAATGGCCGCAGGAGCTAATATTACCGGGAGTCGGCCAAGAATGCCTGGCGTTAGAGGACAACGTCCTAACATTAGGTCTGGAATACAAGTACATGGACAAATTAGAGGCGGTAAAGTCGGACCGCGTATGCCAATGAAACGCCCTGGTGCCGCGGGAAGTGGGCCCGGAGCAAAAAGAAGGTCAGATATGCTGCTACCTGGCAAACATGATAATGAAGATTGTCAAGTCATGGCAATGCAAAAGCAGCGAGATGGTCTCCCTATGATACAAAGTGTCCAAGGGGCCAAAGATAAACTGAATCTCGGAAATCAGATATCCATAACGAAGAAAACTGTAAATAAAGAAGCGAGCGCGATGGCAAATGTTTTAGCATCCAGAGGTATTAGTATAAAACAAAAGCAAAAAAGCAGATCGCCAACGCCAGAGCGGCCTATACCACACATTCCGAATCTTGGCGCAGGTGTGAGCATAAAACACACATCCAAGTCGAGCAATTTCTCTATACCAGAGGCAAAAGTGGGCGGTGGAATGTTAGCATGCAAAATTTGTAAAAAGATGTTCATGAACCATAACTCGTTACAAGTCCACATGACAAATGCGCATGCACAAAGTAAAGTGCCTGTATTCAAATGTGATGAATGTCCAGCATCTTATCCAAAGTCCTTGCAGCTGCAACATCATAAAAGAGTGTTTCATAATGTGTCAGGTCCCAATAGAGAGCTTGGTTTACCAGTAGTGGATCTATCACACGAAGAAAATTTAAAACGTCTAAGTAACATAGGAATATACAGTTTTATACCTTTAGCAAACAGGGAGAGTACGAGTGGGTGTTTTGGAATACCAGTCATATCAGTGCACAATATGCAAAATGGTCTAACTGCAAACCTGGAAGCTCTTGGTGCTGATGGTCTATTAAGTTTAGGTCCTTTAAAACCGTTAAGAAATTCATAAAATATTTCTGTCCTCATGACATTGTTCTTGTGTGATATCTCAGTAATTATAAGTTATAACATTATTTCAGTAATAAGAGTAATATAAAAAAAAATATTTTTTATGTAAGTTACTATATTTTCAGTATTGTCTAACAGAAACATTTCATAACATAAAATGGACTAAAAATTGTTTCAATTATGGTTAAATATTGCAATTACATATTTAGTTTATTAGTTAAGCTCTTAATTCACAATAGTTTGGTTCAGTTCTCGGATAATACTTATATATAAAAACTCATAAATTTTTTTTTATTCATTTAACTATATTAGTTAGGGGTAATTATTTGAGAACTTTATATTATGTATATTGCTGACATAAAATATGTTGTGTGCAAGAATTATTTCGATGATTTCTTTCATCTAAATAAGCTCAACGATTATATTTAACAATCTGACTAATACGATAAAGTTAGTAGTTAATAAAGTTTGTATGTATGTTTGTTTTGTTTCACATAATACTAAATTGTATTGATTGAAATTGTGAAAACTAAAATATTATTTTAAAGTGTAAACATCCAACATTGCAATTATGAATAATGTTATGTTAGTATTTTTGCTAATAAATAAAACTGTAAATAATGTAAAATATAATGTCTAGTTCCTAATTATTTACAGTATGACTGTCTTAAGATAGTTTAGGTCTATTTTATATTAAAGTCTAGTTTAAGTTAAAAATTTCAACTGTAAAGATTAATATTAGCAACATGGTTATGAATTTAAGATATAAGTGCAATAGGAGATCTTTTCATAGATAAAGAAGTATACATAGATAGAAACATAAAGAAATATTTAAATTCTGTATAATGTCAATCAATTTTCAATATTACTTGTATAATTATTGAGAAACATTCATGTGCATCAAATACTGGCAAACCAATATGAAAAGCATTTAAAATTAATTCTGTACTTTGGTTTTATAAAAGCGTTTTCGTACAAACTAAATAAACTACTTATATGATATACTTAGTACTATTAACATTAGGTATAGTACTATTTTATTTTTGTATCGCTCCATTAATGAAATGTAATTATAAGGAATATTGTAAATTGGTTGTTACACAAATTAAAGTTATTTAATTAAATATCAGTTGTATGTGTACAAGAGAGAATGTAAAGATATTTTTATAGCCATAGTTCTTATGCTACAGTACATAATGGATTAAGTTAACGAAATATTAAGATGTCCATATTCGTAAAGTTATCTTTCTAACAATAAATCTAAAAATTTTATATTAAATAAGAAAAAATCCCATGATCTGATTTTTATATGTATCTTCGAATGTGTCAACTTTATTGATTTTTGGATAGATGATACTTTTGTACATACGTTTCGCAGGTAGTCCTGCTTATTTCGGGATTAAGCAATAGCTCATATTATACATTCGACCTGGATTGTGGAGGTTTAGAATAAAGAAGTCATCTTATTTATTTTTACTTTTGATAATTCAGTTACTCGTCTCATCAGAGCACACAATTAGTATACAAATGACTGATTTTCTTTTTTACTATCATTGAACCTTTTTTCACATTCATTACGTTTTTCATGAAACCAACAAGAACTCTTGTGTGAGTTGGCACTGAATGTGTTAATTTAACTTTCTTTCATATAATTTGAATATAAGCTGTGTTCTATTCTATTATACCTACCTATTACTTTAGGGTTATTGCCGGCACGTAGTATGCCAATATTTTGGCTAATAGGGATAGGTTCAGGCATGCAAGAGAAAAGAGAACACGGTACAAAACGCAACCCAAAAACTTTTCTCTTTATTGCATTGCTTGATGTATGATGGCCAAAGATCTTAAAACACGAATTATTATCCTACAGCTCAACATATTGCGTGCCGAGACTGAAGATTATTATTAATTATTATAATTTGTTGTAAATTTTCATGTATGTATTAAATAAACAATAAGCCAACATTAAATGCAAAAAACACATTTTTTCATATATCATATTTTTTTATAAAAAAAAAAATACGTTTATGCCGCGTTCCACCGTTCATTTTCAAATAATTACTGTCGAGCAAATTTTTCGGTTCGGTTAGAAGAGACGCTCGACAATTTTCTATATTTCATTTCACTATTCTTGTAACTAATTAACTATTGTGTTTTGGTTTTAACAATAATTAGTTAATTAATAAATTATTGACTCATTATTATTACTGATACAAAGGAGACGTTTCATTTCTGGCCCGCATGATGTACGTAAATATGTAGATCGGCAAAAAATCGGCTATCACATTAAAATACAAACACGTATTTGATTTGGTTTTTTGGTGCAACAATAAAAACTATCTCAATAATTACGATCACATGTTAGACGACGAACTGTCAAGTTGACGTGTAGTGCTCCATTAAATGGGTTATCTAGCTACGTCCCGCGGTTTCACCTGCGTAAATTTCGATTCCGTGGAAAATAGATAATCAACCCATGGCATCCCATAGGAACATCCTACGTGTTAATCCAAGTTTTCCTATATGGGTGTCAAATTTCGTGAAAAACGGTTCAGCAGTTTTGCCGTGAAGGAGTAGTAACAAACAAACATACAAACTTGAAATACACTAACAACTGTACCCCATGGAGGCCAAAGGTCCACACAAAAATGAAACGTCTCTTTAACTATTTTATTATGACATTTCTTATATTATGTATTATTCCTTTACCTTATATTTCTCACATTTTTGTATTTCATTTATTTGGCTTTTATTAGATTCTTTTGTTTTTCTCGAACTTATTAAGATGACCTTACATCAAATCTGACATGTGCTGTGTCATCTATAAAAGTACATCAGAATTTGTTACTTATAATATTCTTGTTAATAATGTCCTATGTGTGAACTGCAGGTGTCCTATTTAATTAAATAAATAAACAATGTCTAGCGTAGGCAATGTCAACTTGTAGTCCCGGTCATAAGCAGTGAAGAAAATCTGCTGTTTTAGTAATATTTTTTGATATATATGTATTGAGGATAGCTTGATAGTGACCAATATAACTATGTATTGTAAAATGAACAAAGGAACCGGATTAATTAAATAATTAATACATATAATTTATATCAGCTAGAAAAAAAGGCAGACTAATTATTTTAAGTCTAACGTGCTTGTTTATTAATTCACTATGTTTATCAATTATTCATAAAACAGAACATGGCAATTACTTGTGTATGTGTTGCTTTGTACATTGCTTGTTTTAGGATTATCGAGAAATATGAAGATTTATTAGTTGGAATGAGATTTTTTGTTATTGAAAATGATGAACTACATGAAAAGTTTGAATTAAAATTCCAGTTTTACTACGAATAAAACTACTTGAAGTATTTACATAATAGTATTATTTAAACCTTCCAATAGTGACCAAGTGGTTTCAAACATGCATAAAAACTGGTATTTTGCAACATAAATATTCAGTTTTCATTTTATGGAGCAAAAAATTAAAATTAGATGCGTAGGTACCTACTTAATATTTAAACTTTGCCTAATCAGCATACTTAGATATTAAATAAACAGCTTATTAGTAAAAAATTATGTGCTTTAGACCTCACAACTGAAGTAAAACTTTTAATTGATTTTCATTACCGTAGTAACAATGACATAATTAACTTAAAAACCTTTTTAAACTATTTCCACTTTTTAGGGTTCCATAGTTTCATCATGTCCGTCTGTCTGTCCGCGGTTTTACTCGGAGACTATAAATACTAGAAAACTGTAGTTTGGTAAGAGTATGTAGATTTAACCCATTCAATGCGGCGCTCAAAACTATGATTTCTTCTCAGTTGCGGCCTTTTTCAACGGGATGCCGATGTGCGTCCGCCGCACCTGAAAAGGAAACTTAGACGCCAATCGGCATCTGCCGCACCCGAATAAGATTTCACTGAATGTTTCGTTTTTTTTGTCACAATCAGTTAAATCTGCCATTAATAGTTAAAACTTTAGAAATTAGTGTTTCTGCTAAAAAATATGGGTGAAAACAGTAAGTAAAAGTAAAATAATATATGTATTATGAATCGTTTTACATTAAATAGTCACCACTTTTAATAGATTTTCGTGTTTAAATTAAATTTTCTCACTATTTGTTGATTTTGCCAGAGTATACCAACCTTTGGTAACTTCTAAACTACATCAAAACATAATATGAACACGATATTATACATATTATTTTTTATCATTCATCATTTTAATCCCATGCACTAAATTTCCTTGGTGATTATTATGTAGGCATTTTAAAAAGAAACAAGTTCCTAGTGAAAGAAGTCTTGTTAGGTACCTTTTTTTCGCTACTTTTATTTTTTTTCTTTTATTAATTAATATGAGAATCCAGCTGCCGATTCAAGCTACAACAGAATAGAAATCTCATCTTCAATAACAGATTCTATAGTTTTAATACCTAAATATTTCTTTTTATAGTACAAGGGGGCAAACGAGCAGTCGGGGAATTTTCATGACTACCGACGCCCGTTGGTACTATTGCTTTCTCACATTCCCCGTACGGGGAATGGGAGTGCATGGTCGGGGATCTGTGTCCCCCTGCATGTGGGGTCCTCCGCGGCTCGCCTAAAAACGAGCCGGTCCTTTGGGGTGGCGTACCCTTGTAGAAAAGGGCTCGCCGGAAAATTCCAGCCGCATATAAGTCGCACACCGAGTGGGTGCGCACCTGGGCGGTCAGCCTCTGCCGGGTGAGACCACCGGTTGACCCGGTGGAGGCCCAGCAAATGGCGACCAGCGACCGAGGTGCGCGAGGGACACCACATGCGCGGTGGAGAAAGAAATGAGAAAAATAAAATACATTGAGCGGGCCGCGTGAGCGATCCACCTATGTATGAAGTCCTGCCACACTTGTTGAGTGGGGCAGTGGGAGGCCTGAGTCGCCCGCATACGCGTACGCTACTAACAAGTTAGTAGCGAGGCGATGTCGGGCGAGCTGCAGAGAGGGGCTAGAGTGAAGCCATAGGCAGGCTGATTAACATCTCCTGCACAAGCAGGAGAATTTGAGGCAGGCACGCTTGAAAAGCAGCCCAGCAAGTATGTCCGCGACGAATCGCGGAAAAGAAGTCTTATAATCTCCCCGGCCTGGGACAAAAACCCAGTAGCGGAGGAGAGGGGGGAAGGGCGGGGGGG
>LUGF01001222.1:33032-56595 GCA_001625245.1 Calycopis cecrops
GCGGGTCTCATGTTGTGATCAGATGTAAAATTCAAAAATATAAAAATACAAATAAAATAAATACCTTATAGTATGCCTTACCACACAAACGTGCTTTAACAACTTTTTTAAATTTATTAGTCGAAAGTTTTTGGACGCTTTCTGGGATACTATTGTAGAGTCGTATGCATTGCCCCCGAAAGGAATTCTTTACTTTACTAAGTCAGTCAGTCAGTACAGTCAGTATACCGATGTCCTTATATTTATTTCTAAGTGATATATTGGAGGCTAGTTGGTAAATTGCACGAATAGCTCGCTTCTGCAGCACGAAAATAGTGTTTATGTCCGCAGCGTTTCCCCAAAACAGTATGCCGTAAGACATAATAGGTACTGTGAAAGTAACTAAAATAAACTAATTTAGCAGTATATTCATCTGATATTTGTCTAATTTTTCTAACTGCGAATGCTGCCGAACTAAGCCTATTCGCAAGCTTGGTGATATGGGGACCCCACTGTAGTTTAGAATCTAGTGTTATTCCTAGGAAAATTGTAGATTCCACTAGATCCAGAGTTTCGCCATTTAATAGTACATTGGTTGGAATCTGTCTTACATTAGGTAGAGTAAATTTAATACATTTTGACTTCTTACTATTGAGTAATAAATTATTAACACTAAACTAATGTATCATCATTGAGAAAGACCTATTTATTTACCTCTTCGCAATTAATCTGTTGTCGCTTACGTTTAATAATAAACGACGTATCATCAGCAAATAGGACTATCTCATGATTGTCTTTAGCGAGATATGGTAGGTCATTTATATATACATATTAGAAATAGAAAAGGCCCCAAAATTGACCCTTGTGGGACCCCCATTTCTATTTTAGTCCCGTTAGATCTTTTTTTATTTACCTCAACCCTTTGAGTTCTATTGTTTAAATATGAAGTCAATAGGTTGAGAGCTGAGCCTCCTATACCTTAATGGTGTAATTTCCTGACCAATGACGACTGTTTGACCGACGAGGCGACGACTGCTTGACCGACGATTTAAAATGTAATGTTCTTCGAAGATAAATATTTTTATTAAATACTTCAATTTGATTGCAAAAATTGCGGCGCGTAAATATATACTTTTTATAATTCAATGTTAAAATACTAGCTTCAATGTTGAAATATAATGTGAAAAAATCACATGACTTTACTTTTAAATTTCTACTAAACAGTAGATTATTCGTTGTCTGTGGTGTTCATTTTTGCTTTCATTTTTTTGTAGAGCTTTGTCTCTTTCTCGCAAATCCTTTGCAAGCTGGCATTGAACCAATGAGAGCGCAGCTGCAGCGCGCGCAGGGCCAATTAGGAGCAAACTCGCGCTGTTAGGATTTTGAAATAAGGCTCTCTCACCACTCTCTCTTTCTCTCTCTCTCGCTCTCACACAGTGTTATAATGAGATTTTACGATATCGATTAGGATATTATAACATCATGTGAATTTGCTTAAATTGAGTTTTTTGTTGTCTGAGCTATAACAGTAGTTATTATAAGTCAAGTATTGATAACATAAGTAGAATGTTACAACATTAGTGTAGATAAAAACATTTATGGCATTAGACATCTAAGTGATTTTATCACTTACATTACTATAATTATAATTCTATATATTATAAAGGGTATTCTACACTATTAAAAATATGCTACGAATTGTTGTCATCCTATTAGGTAATATTTTATTAAACCATAAACATGTCTATTTTATGCAAAATAATGCATATTTTTTGAAAAAGTTGCGAAATAAAGTAGTAATTATTTGTCAACGTCAAAAACGTTTTGTGATCGCTTGAAACTCAGATGACGTCACCGGCAAGTAAACACTAGCCGAATTGCCTAGTGTTTGGCACTTTATTTACTTGCGTTTCACGTCAATCTAATCATATTGCGCCGCCATGACAGTTTGCACTGTTTTAGGCGCGAGTGTAATAACTCAAACTTTAACATTATTTTTTTTTGGTTATACTGATTATTTTCTGGACATGTTTATGTAACGTGTTTAACAAGTCATAAAGTATGAAATAAAAAAAAATCAAAAAACTGTCAAATACCCTAATATAACTATAATATTCGCTTCCAAGCCTAAGCGCTTTTACGAGTAACCAATGTTCATGGGGTTCACCGAATACAACCGGCATAGGCGTAAATACCGCGCCGATCTTCAGAAATTAAACCGTCTAAAAGAATAAATAATGAACGTAAATGGGCAATACGAAAAACTGTTGCTACTGTACAAGAATCAGTAGCACAAAAAAAGAACGAAATATTTGTAATAATAAAAAAAAACTGCTCCTAAAAAGAAAACAACTGTGTCAAATAAGAAAATGTAATAAAATAAATCAATAAGGCCACGTTTCTACAAAAAGAAGTGAAATCCAACCAAAAATATTCGATAAAAAAAACTAGCCAAGGTTCGATGGAGCTGCTTGTTTATCTCTGAAAAGTAAGGAAATCTAGACAAAGTCATGCCAAGTCAAAGGGCTTTACTGGGATTTCTTTATTATTTATAGTTAATGTTGTGTGACTTGGTCGTTGACTTCTACCCACTAACGTATAAAGAATGTTCAGTCTAATTTGGGATTCGGGTGCGCGAATCTAACTAGCACTTGGCCGGTTTTATTTATTTTGTATTGCCTGCATTGACAAGGAATCCTTGTAAAATTTAATAAACGCATTATGTTATCGTTTGTGCACCGCATTTTTTTTTATAGTAGCTATATGGAGGCAAACGACCATTTGGAGCCATTTTCATGACTACCGTCAGCCAAAGACATCCGTATAGAGGCTATACAATCTGTATAGCCTCTATACGGATGTCTATGGCGCTGCCCCCCTTCACCTCCTTCCTCCGTGGGCCACCGGCTACTTACTTACACACCGCACCGCAGATTTCGTATGCGAGAGGTATCTCCGCGGTCGTGCCGACCCAATTCAGCTAGATGCATGCATCCAGCGTGGCACTACCTCTTGCTAAATATTACACAAGCACACTACGAAACGTAGACAGTGAATTCTCTGTCTACGCTATGTAACTACAAAATTACAGCTTTATATGATCTGATGATGCTCCGCCATATTTAAATCAGTGTTTCCACCTGACAGTTTGAAAACTGCTAAGCGCCTTACATGACGGCAATTTGTTAAAATCTACTGAGTACAGAAAATTATTTCTTCAGACTAATTAATTTCAATCACATAATTGCAAAATCGTTATCGCGAATGTTCTTTGAATTATTACGTCTTGAAAGATTTAAAAATTAAAGAAATACATTGTTTAATAGTTTTGTTTAAAAAAAATCTGCTGTTTTTTAGCATGCTGTTATTATCTATGTTACTGGTCGTCTTCAGTGAGTTCAGAGAGAACATTCTCTCTGGTCGGTCGTCATAGTACGAGATTCGTTTTGTTATCGCTGTTGTCAATCGACTATATTTTCCGTAGACAGAGGAAATATTTTCCTTAGATTAACTTACTACCGTATTTTCTACCTATATTTTTATTTCTCTAGCTGCTAGTCCATAGATAATACTTATTGCTAGTCTGAGCTAACCTTCGGCATGGTATTTTTTTACTTACAAGACACCCACGTAGTGATGCTGTTTAAATCTAGCTGTCGCCTTCGTGTGGACCTACCCTGTCCTGACCGCTCCCAAGGTATAGAAAAACTGCACATTGACCAAAATCGGGATTTCCAAAATATACATTATTGCCCAAGATATACGAATTTTCATAAGCCCACGAGCATCAATTGTCACTCTTTAAAACAATTCCAGAGTTGTGCAATTTTTTTTATTCTCATATTCAAAATGTGCAGTTTTAGGCCTATAGCTAATGTATTTTTTATTCCAAGATATCATTGCGTAGGCAGGTTTAGCGTTTACCAGACGTCCGGATTAGTCCGGAGATATCTAGTCTTCTATCCAGATCTATAATCTATATTCATTTCCCACTACCTAATCTAAAAACAAAATATAAATCAGTCTACTACTCGGCCGCGTTAACATGGCACCTGGCTTTTGATGTAAAAGACAAGTAGCGTTAGTATCACAGTTTTTTTTAAATTTCTTGTTACTTAAAAAAAAAAAATTGTTTTTGTTTTTTTTTAGTTTTTAGTAGTTTTAGTTTTTGTTTTAATAGTTAGGTTTGGACGTTTTATTTTGTAACAGCTACCTACATAAATTTGTTATTAGAGACAGTGCGTTCTCCAAATTTAACAATATGTAATCGCGCATCATCACCGGATGGGGTAGCAGCGTTGCTGACTCTTTAAGACGCACACTAGTATACTATATTTGTACGTATATAGAACCACACTATTAATAATGTTTTGTATATAATGTAATCTTTATATGAATAAATTCTCTTTTACTTTTGATAACGATGTTGTAAATATAGGTACTTCTTCAGGTTTAGTAATTCACTGTGGCGAAGACACAAACCGCCTTAATTATCTGCAAGAGTCCGGACACGTAGCAGTGAGTATCCAATCCACCTTCAAACCATCAGTCTGTTATCCGTAGGTCGCAGGGTACAGACATCCTGATATTTATTATGTACAAGGTTGATACAAGCGAGAGGCAATGAAAAAAAAATAGTTTATTTTATTATTTTTTCTTTTTTTTGTTATTATTTATTATTACTGTAGGTACAAATGCGCTGCCCTTCTTTCTCCTCCCACCTCCATGGCCCATCTGCTACTTATCTCTTTTTATTTTTTCTATTTGTCTTTCTGACTGATCGATATTTTTGTCAGCCACCCTTTGTTTTATTAAATTCCAGATATGTTCGATTGGATTTAAATCGCAGTGGTAAGGTGGCAGACGTACGACTTCGTGGCTATTGTCTCTCAATAATTCATCTACCACATATTTTTTTTAAGTTTATTTATTTTTATCAATTGGTGTAATTCTGGTTTGGTAATTGTGGCATCATAATTTATATTATTTTTTGTTAGCCAGCTTCGCATCTCAGTCTTCAGTGACGACTGGCATGGATTTTTTTGCCGATTGTGTCGAATGGTACGGAGCGTAAAGCCGTATTCTCCACATGCATGGGCGCGAATTGAATCCATTTGAATCGAATGTCCATTGATATTTATTGAAGGGCTTCAACAAATAAATGTATATTATATAATTCCTCATAAGTTTTGTTTCTCTATCTCCTGTACTAAATCTGTCCCTCCGTCCGGTGTAGCCACAGTAATAAGCTCATAATAAAGGCTTAGCACAAAATAAATGTTGATATAATATCATATACTTCAAAAAAAAAAACTTATATGTTAATATTTTTTTTCACTCAGTACTATAAACGTCATCAATTGAGCCAGGTGCCATGTTAACGCGGCCGAGTAGTACCTACCATGCCACTTTACTACCACCATTACACACCCACTAACTGGGTGGCTACAAAAGATAAAAATGGCGTTTCAAAACATTTACTTAAAATGAAGTATAGTAAACACTAACTTTAGATCGGTTCTAAAAAAATGTACAGACTTTTGGAACTGTCTGGCTTCTTATCAGGACTTCAAATTTATAAATGGTAACCCTATGCGCGGTGCACTTAAAACGCTCCGAAAATTTAGTTTATATTTATTTTTGTATAAAAGAAAAAAATAGTGAAATATGAAAAATCATAGAACAAATGTTGTTTTTAAAGATGCTACATATCTATAATATCAGAGAGTTTTAGTATTCAATGCGCCGCTCCAAACTACGATTTCTTCTCAGTTGCGGCCGCCTTTTTCAACGGAACGCCCGCCGATCTGAATTGAATCCGAACTTCTAAACTACATTTAAACATATTATATTTTATCATTCATCATTTTAACCCTATGAACTAAATATCCTTGGTGATTATTATGCAAGCATTTTAAAAAGATACAAGTTCCTAGTGAAAGAAGTCTTGTTACCTTTTTTTCGCTAAGAATCCAGCTGCCAATTAAAGCTACTTTAGGAGTTAGTCTTCAGTATTACTCTTAGAGTAAGCTTGGTCAGCCTATCGTCACGAAGTAAAATAATAACTCCTTAGAAGGTTGCTTATTAGAATAATTTATTTACAAAATTCTCCTGCTTATATACTAAAATTACAAATAGAATAAAAAGAGATGAAACATACATAATTAGTGCGTGAAAATAAGATGCCAATAAGTCGTAATTATTATTACTAGAAATTCCTCGAAAACTTGTGGAATGCGGGCTCACGCATTCCAGAAAGTTCGTACCGTCTCGAGACATCTCGGGCAGCGCGTTCGTGAGCTGCGGGGACGCGCCTGTCGCCTCAGTCGGCCGATGCGCGAGGTGGCGCGCGGACGTCTCGTACTCGCGTGTGCGCGCTGCTGTTCCGTGTTCCGAGACTACGACTGTTGTTGCGTCATGAAGGCGTAGTGTGGTAAGTGTTCGTGAATGAAGACAGAAGATGTTCCACGCGTGCAAAGGTTCTTCTTAGGACCGAAACAGCTCTTTTCAGAGCTAAATTAAAAAGGTCCTTGTTGGGACTGCTTCCTGTTTCACGTTAAACAAAAGTTCTTTCAGAACTGACTAAAAAGTCTTTGTCAAGACTGCTTCTGTTTCACGCCGAACGAAAAAGTCCTTTTTAGGACTAAGCTATTTTGTGTTTCATTCGAACGAACGTTATATCTTGGTAATGTCTTGGTATCTTCTGAATGCTTCATGGTATGTGGTATCTTGGTAATGATTCTGGTAAACGGTAATAAGCAGTGTTTCTGGTAATGTACACTTGCTATTAAGTATATCTTCAGGTAGTATATAAGCAGTGTTTCTGGTAATGTACACTTGCTATTATGTATATCTTCAGGTAGTATATAAGCAGGAATTTGGCGCGTAAGTATTTAGCGTACTTAGGCTATAAATTATTTTCTGTTATGTAGCTTGGTAGGTAGCTACACTACCACAGAATAGAAATCTCATCTTCAATAACAGATTCTATAGTATGTTACCTACATATTTTTTTATAGTACAAGAGGGCAAACGAGCAGTTTGAGCCATTTTCATGACTACCGACGCCCATAGACATCCGCATAGTTTATACACAAAAACGTTGCTCCCTTCCTCCCCCCCCCTCCATGGCCCGCCAGCTACTTACACACCGCAACCTGACACTACGTCGGTCATGTGTAAGCGAGAGATACCTTCCCGGTCGTGTCGGCCCAATTTGGGTACATGCATGCATGTAGCGTGGCACTACCTCTTACTTGCCTCCAAAAGATTCTGCGTTTCATGCCGATAAGGAAAGTGAAAAGTATGAAACAATGAAATATCCGTATTATGCAAAGTATGGTTTCTTAGATAAAATCAATTTATAAGTAGTTACATTATAGGTATATTGTAAAAATACGAAGTACCTATCAGTTTATGCAGAACGTGATGTTATTTCTTTTTTAACTTGGATCTTGGTTTGTAAATTATCGTAAGTAAGTATAATAAAAGCATCATGAATAAAATGTTACTAACTCCTGGTAGACGCCGATGTGCATCCTCCGCAATTTATCCATATTTGAATTTTTGAAGAGATGATTTCACATAAACTATGCTCAGTACCTCGTAGGTATAGGAAAAGTAAACGTTTATTTAGCAGAATTTTTTAATAAATTAAATTCTTGACGAAATTAAACTCATTTAACACTTGACGCCGATCGGCGTCCACCGCACCTGGAATGAAAAAAAGACGCCGATCGGCGTCCGCCGCATTCAATGGTTTACCATATGTACCATAGATTAGAATTGTTCTCACTACGTGAAAGATGCACAAAGCGTGGGAGTGAGACATTCAAATTAATTTCCAATCATCGGAAAAGAAAAGAGACAGTAGATGAAGTACATATGAGACAATTATTTTACTCTATTAAGAGGCCATAACGGCCCGATTACATACTAATGACAGTCTTATTGTGTTTTTGTAGTAATTCTGATATTTGTCAAATATTTTTTTTGTCTACCCTCTTCTGACATTGTATAGTACATTCTAAATCTATGAGTTTAACTTGGATTTTTGTTTGTGAGTTTATCTTACTCATCAAACACTGATTTTCATACATACTCCTGTGGAGTCACGCAAGTAACTCAAGTCTATCCATAAATCATATATAAAATACTGTCTAAATGTTTAAATCTGCACAAATAAAATGTGCATTTAAAAATTTGAAAGGCATCATGAATAAAATCCTATTTAATAAATTCCTGGTAGACGATATTTGAATTTTTGAAGAGATGGTTTCGCAGAAACGATACCTCATAGGTATAGAAAAAGTAAACGTTTATTTCGCAGAAATTCTTAAAAAATTTAATTCTTGACGAAAATAAACTCATTTCAAATTTGACGCCGATCAGAGTCCACAGCATCTGTAAAAGGAAAAAAAAGACGCCGCATTGAATGGGTCAAGCAGGGAAATGAACATAGGTTGTAAGTAGGTGTCAAAAAAAAACAATGACTAAATTAGAATGTTTATTATATTTTCAATAAAGCTTCAAATAACGGACTACATTTTGGTAAAAATAGTACAGAAAAAAGTATTGTTACTTTCCTAAGAACTTTTTTTGTTAAAAAAAGGGTATAAAAAATGGGCAATGTAATTGACACAAAAATGCTTGTGGAATGTTTTCAATTGTAATAAAATGCTTATTTCAATTCCATTTACACAAAAACATTCCTAAGCCTGTGACTGTAGCTTACAATATTCACTGAAGGGTATAAATGAAGTTAAAAATTTACATTAGGACAATTTAATGCACCACACCATACAGTGACAAAGAAATAATGGCATAAGTTTTTATAATTATGTCTAAGTATGAGATGAATTTGTGACTGTTTTATTCCAGCCGGATGAGTTCTACGTCAAAAATTAATGTAGAGTTGGGAGGGATGACACCTGGATGTCCTTGTTGCCCATAGGCATAATCCGGACTGCACGTCAACTTTGCTCTTTCTCCAACAGACATCTGAAATGAAATGAGTACTATATCTATTTATGATATTATTATTGTTGTGATAAGATTTACAAATGCATGTTACATTCTCGATATTCTACCACCCTTATATACCCCATACACTTCTGTTATCATAGTCACTTAGTGTCAACATCTTCAGTGATTTTACAGTGGGGTAGTAGTAGTCAGGAGGGTAAGTTTTAATGAGTGTATATAATATGTGAAGTTACATTTAGATTTGTATAATGCAAGTGACATTAGGTACATTAAAATTATATATTTTGTGCCAGGTTTTGTCTTTTTTATTGTTATATTTTATTATATTATATATTTTGATCATATTTTTATTATTATTATATCCTTCAAAGTAAAATCAGAAAACAATAAAGGTTAATCTGAGGTGACAATTGACAAGTTTTACTCAGCATGATCTATGTTGATAATTGTCTATTGGTAAGATTACATCATTCTTCATCTATCAATAGAGTTTAATAAGATGTTTACTATTATGTATTGTAATAAAAAACGCCAAGATGTACAAATAAAATAACTGGTCTTTTGAACAATTCATTACCTGAGCTACACCTTCATCCCAACCTTTAATGACCTCTCCCTTGCCAATTCTGAACTTGAAGGGCTTTCCACGGTCACGAGATGAATCAAACTTCTTTCCACTAAAAAAAAATTGAAACATATCAGGTGTAGCCAAACAGCGCTGACAGTATGTTTATGCAAATGTTTACAATTACATGTATACATAGTAGCACAATTTAATTTTTGTTATTAATTTGTTGTAGCAAATGTTTAAAAATAAAAGTCCCCATATTTTATATTATAAAATAGCATAATATTATAAAGCTAGCTTCACCCTGATTTATCCCAAGCAAACCTTTTATATCTTTGGGATAAAAAGTAGTGTTCGTTATTCCAGATTGTGAAATTGGAAGAATACATACAAACTTACACATTTGTATGCTAGTATAGTGATACTCATTATCATCCGTATTCTTCGTCCCGCAGCTTCGCCTGCGTACATTTCGACCTTTACAAATGGAGGTTCTCAATTCTTCCGAATGGAAGATTTACAGATTCTACCCCGTACGTAATAGCGTGATAATATGTAGCCTACATATTGACCCTACCTGGCAGTAATATTCATCCACTTTACACACACTAACATGCATTTGACACATTGCAATAGCGAATGCAAAAGTGGTATAAATAATCTATCAAAAAACTCTTTTGAGGGGTAGTGCCTGAGGCATTGCAGCCGAATGCGGCTGGCAATACCTCACGTTACAAATCTCATCATCAGCATCATCATCATCAGCCTTTTGTAGTCCTATCGCACGTTAGCCTAGCCCCGTGCTAAGTACCGTAAGGACTTGTGTTACGGGTACTAGACAACGGAATATATTTAATATGTTTTATAATATATTTGAGATTTTAAATATAGAAATACATATAACACATAGATAAACATCCATGACCAAGGCGGGATTCGTACCCGCGACCCCTGGAGCTACATCCTCCACTTATCCGAGCCCTGTGCCACTGCGCCAGCCTGGTCGTGAAGTTAATGTTATTCGCTTCGTAGTGATTCTGCGTTTTGAATTTTGACTTACATTTCATCAGTTTTGAATGCACGTGAGGTTTCATGGTAATTGATTCTCTACAATAATATTATAAACGACGTTTATTCGAGCCGTTATACAGTTTGTTCACGATTTTAAGTCTCGTGCTGTAAATCGACGCAAGAACGTTTTTGCGCGAGAATTTAAATCGAATATTTTATGTGATTTCTCATTTTTAGTTCTCTATAAATATAAAGTACTAGCTGCACCCCGCGGTTTCATTTGCGTAAATTTAGATCCCGTGGAAAATAGAAAATCATCGCATGACGTCCCATAGGAACATTTTTTCGGGATAAAACAATAGTATGTGTTAATCCAAGTTACTCTCTATGCGTGTATCAAATTTCATAAAATCAATTAGCAATTTTTGCATGAAGGAGTAACAAACAAATAAACAAACAAACAAACAAACCAACAAACAAACAAATAAACAACAAACAACTTTTGGATTTATAATATTAGTACAATAGGAATTCTTATGCTTGTACTTTGTCTTTATGATTATTTGTTATTATAAAAAAATAGTTAAATACCAGCATACGAAAAAAAAATAGTTTTAAAAACTAGAACCTTAGTATAATACGATCACCTTATCCAATTACTTATATAATATGTATTCATTTATTTGGCTTACACTGAATCTATTTTCCTTCTATTGAATCAACTCCACATGATTAAATGGTTGAAAAGAAGTGATGATTTTTATTTCTCTAGTAGGTACTTAACTATTAAATTGTTTACGCCTATTGGTGGGAAGCTCGCAAAGACTGAATTTTTTTCTTAACGCCGTTTACATCCGAGTTCGGTTCATATTTTTTTGCTATCTCCACGAGTTTATTATAAGCTGCAAGCCGACTTCCCTTGTTTTTATACTCGCTTGCTTTAGTTTGCCATAAACAAGGACACTCTCGGAGGCCATTTATAAATTCTATTATGAAATCGTGATTATGAGTTCGCAGATCCATTATTATTTTGAAAGATACGAGTGAGGGATTCCTCGATTTGCGAATGCGGCTTGGACGATAGTACTCCAAATCGTATATTTTTTCCTGCTCTAAATTACAGTCCTCTCTATATGATAGTCTTCCTCCTCAATTCCCCGGCCTATTGATGTAAGACCTTAATTAATGTATGTTTTTTCTCATGTTTCCACTGTTTCTTTTAATATAAGAGCAAAATAAAAAAATATTTTTATGTAATTTTAGTGTATCAACAATATCGTACTAGCTATTAAAATTGATTTCTAGTAATAATTGCCAACCCTATTGGTTTATGGTCATTCCCATCATTATGAAATTATAAACTAACTTAAATAATAGAAGATAGCAACCGGCTGTGTACAGGGAGCAGGTGAATTATAAATCAGTGTAAGACCGTTGATTTAATATGAAAGGCATATAATGGACGCCGGTAAACCCGCATCCCTTATACTTTGATATTATCTATTCATCATCATCATAATTAGCAGCTAGTAGTCAACTGCTGGACTTAGGCATACTTGTTACTTCACGTCGCGAAAGCTTTTGGATTTTGTTTCGCTCATCGCTTTCTCTGACGCTGTACCGTGATGAAAGGGCCAACTGTCGCTAGCTTTAGAGCCTAGTCAATGTATTGTAATAAAACTATTTTAACGGATTTTATTGTGGTTTAGTAAGTTTTTTAGGAAGAGGTAGTGCCACACTGCATACTTGCATGCAGCCGAATTGGGCCGGCACGACCGGGGAGGTACCTCTCGCCTACACGAGATCGTAGGTATACATATAATACCAAAATATTTTTTTAACAATTTTTGTCTCTAAAATTTAAGGTATATGCAGCAGTGGAGCGATAAGAGCTAATAATGATGATAATGTAATACAAATTATGACTTGCAAATTCGCAATGTACCATAAATTGAAATTGCGTAAACAAAAGCAATTATATCTGTCGAAGTTCGATAACAACATACAAATATTTGTACACTTGGCCTGATTATTACGAAAAGGCCTCAAACTTAAAAATTATTGGCGCATTATCAATAAATCTTTTAAGTTAAATAAGCAGGGAAACTGCATATTTGGGTTTGATATCGATCCAGTAACACCCCCTGCTATTTATTTTTTCAACATTTTCAATGTACTGAATTGACCCTTCTACAGATTTATTATATAGTATATACGTAAATGTGAGTTTATTATATAGGAGTCCAGCGGTGAACGTCCTCCGGCTGAAGATGATGGTATAATAATTATAACACCGTTATGATAAAAGATAAAAATAACAATAACAAACAATGCACCATGTGTATCAAACATCCTAGTTGCAGCAACATGTTAAGGATACAATGTCAGTCATTCACGACTACAAAAACCTTTCTATTAGACGGACGGAAACTCTCTCGTCATTGTTTATTTTATGAATACTTGGAATTTACCCTCTTTATTATATTAATACCTGCAAACGGTGAGTCAAATATTTTCAGAGGTCGAATATTTTAATTTCGGAATTCCTTTTTTGATATTAGATTAACGAGCTCATTTGAATTAAGTGATTTTCGCATTTTGATATTAGAATCTACGATATTGTCTTTACCTCCTTTTATATCAGATCTATTGTGTTTGCGGAGGACCTACGAATGTGTAGATAGGGCATGTAATATAGCATTTTATAGTAGCCCATTTGTAATATTTGTAATTAGTGTAAATTATTAAATCCTGCTAATATTATTAATGTCTAATTTTGTGCGTATCTATTATCATCATCATCATCATCATCATCAGCCTATTGCAGTTCACTGTTGGACGGCGGCCTCTTCCACAGCACGCCACTGGCCTCGATCTTCGGCTAACCTTTCCCTCTTCCCGCCCACAGCTTTGCGTATGTCGTCACTCCATCTAGTCACAGGACGTCTTACATTACGTTTTCCGGTACGCGGTCTCCACTCTTGAACCAGTCGACCCCAACTACCATCGGTTCTGCGGCAGATATGACCGGCCCACTGCCACTTCGGCTTGCTAATCCGAGTAGCTATGTCGGTTACCCTAGTTTTCTGTACTTCGTATCTGTTTTTCTTTCACGCAAATTCGTTTTATTTTGAATTGGAAGGAACAATTTAAATTCGGCTGGTAACTCATCCTCGGAATATAATCTATCAGAAAAGTATGCTCTTCGAATACGACAATTTGCATGTATTTGTACTCTTAATGTTTCCACATAGTTGGTGCCGTCATCAAGTGAGGTAATTCGGGGAAATATTACACACACGATGTCCTATTTTTGACGTGAATCATCGTGCCAATATTGACCAAAGTGTGTATGTGTGCGTGTATAAAATGATGAAATATTGACAAATCCTTATTAGCCACTTCACAGGTTAAAAGGATCTTTTATAGATATTGTAGCGATAAATGTAATCACATTACGCATAAAGTAGCATTTTCCAATAAGTATTCAATCATTGAATTCATTACGGATAATAAAAATACGCCACCGTCCAAAAAACATTTATTTACAATAACAATATGTATAATGAATAATGTAAATTTACGCACGACTGTAGTATGTGAATACGTGTGAATAGTAATTCTGATAGTCAGTCGATTGCGTAGATATTCATGAATTGATATTATCAAAATAGAGTTCTTTTATATTGATTCTGCTGTTTTTGTTTTTGTTGCAAACAACATATATTAATATATTTTTTCCCAAACGCGAAGAATTCGTTAAAACAACTTTAAAAATTACATTAATATAATGAAATATTTTAAATTAAAAATATAATAATTTATTATTAAGTTAATATGTTTTGGATTTATTTTTTTACAACACGTAATAAATTATCGGAGTTTATAAAATTGGATATTGTAGATCTGCTTTTGTAAAGTCCCCTTTTATAGAGGGAGTTACTGGTATTTGTTTCTCGACAAGTTTTTATACATAGTTGCTCGTAATGGCCGAGCACTCGGCAAAGCTAGAGATAAAACCAATAATCTGCCTAGCTTGTAAGAGTCAGATCTGCAGTAATTGCACTAACACCTTCTCAACAGGGAGTAGACAAGACATCCTATTGTATATGCCTCATGTATCACGGTGACATCTTCTGCAAAAATATATTCATCATGGGGAAGAAACTGAAGTATTTGACAATGTATTTATATTGTTTAGTGGCCATATATTGGAAAGGGTACGTATTAATTATGTATTTCTTTATCACACTATGTACACCCACATGTCACATTTTTGAGAGTTTAGAAGCACTTATTGTAAAACTATATTTAATCGAATAATTGTTAAAACTGTTAAAAGTTTAAAGTTTTAACAATTATTCGATTTTTTATTGTAAAGTCTTTTAAAGAAAATAATTATACCGTTCATGTGTACAATTATGATCAAACAATTTCCTACTTACTATTGTTTTTTTTTCATTGTTTTACAAACTAATTTCAATTTTTTTGTTTCAAAGATTGACTCGTTTCGAAAGAGGGTTGTTCCACACCATGAAACAACCCACAACTGCTTTGGTGCAATGCTATGGGGTCAGGTTGCCGTCTTAACCCCTTGTCTTGTGCACCAAGCGTGTCCCTTTATTTTATCCCCTATTGTAATAAAATTGTACAAAGACATACTTCTTAAGTTTACTTGACTTATTTACTAATTATTGGTATTACTAATTATTCGCTGCTAATCAATCTGCGCCTCTTCAGTACTTTAGTGTAATGGCGCGTCCAGTACGTTATGAGACGCGTACAAAATGAGATGAAAATCATAACGATTTAGGGAACCGTTCTATTATAATGCGTATGCTCCCTCGCCAATTTAGCTTTGTGTAATTTTCTTGAGTAGCCCTCGTTAAAGTCGAAGGTAAGCCAATTAAGGGCATAATAATGATCTATACTGAAAATACCAGTTTCTCTTTTATTCAGTTATCTTATATATTATAAATAAATTCTTGCTGTCGGTTATTACCTTGGACGCCCATAGATATACATGGTAAAAGGTCGTGTCACGCCACATGCAATTGCCCCCTTTGTTGAATATTGAAAGTCATACCTATACCATGATCTCATGCGAAGGACGGAGACGGGTGGAGGACTTCCCAGCTGAGCTGTTCTTAGTCTGGCCTCTCCCCCCAAGCACCCTACCTAGCCCTGTCCGGCATAGCCTTAGGGATCACAGAGGCAAGGAAGTCCCCACCCACTACGTCAAGATGGCCCCACTGTCACACACCCCCGTCTGCTTTTTTTAGAAACTGCGATCTCTAAATGAGATCCAGAGCCCATTCTGAAATTGTTATAATATTTGCTTATTATAGCGTTTCCTCAACCCATTATCAAAAAGCTCTTATCATCTACGCAATTCAATAAGTCTATTACATACTAAATGTTTTTAGAACTTACAAAACAAATATTTATTCTTCTCACGTAATATTATTTTTTTTTCCATGAATCTCAATATTATAATTCGATAAAATTATAATTTAGGATGTTAGAAAAACAGATAATATTCAATAGTACTTATTGATATTTTGTAATATTACTGTAGTATGGTTTGTTTTGTAAACATTGCACATAAACAGATTACTACTGCTTATAAAACATCAAACTGTTGTTTTATATGGATAAATAGAAAAAGCAATTCCTGTCACATCTCTCTGTGTGGATGTTCGTGGGCGCCGATATCAAATGCTTTCACACTTTATTTGCTGTTCTTGTACTTGTACTTCTCTTACTACAGAAGTCAGTGTGGGTACTCTAGTGCGGTATATTTTCTTTTTATTCTGCAAGACTCGACTTTAAAAATTTTGCGGTAGTTTAATAAATTTTTGACAGTCGATTTACCTCGCCAGTCGTGCCGTCCCACTTCGGTTGCATGCAAACATGCAGTGTGGCACTACCTATTCGCTGGGTGCGAAGTACTAAGTGAGGGTAATACAATCGACCGCAGCGCTCATAGTGGTCAGAAATAATAATAATGTTGGCGCTGCCCACTACTCCATTGTCACTGTCGATACTCAATCTTATTCTTTGTCTACGTTCAGACATTTACTAACTTTCAAAAGTTCTAGAAATCTTACTATGTCAAACTACTAAATGTATGCGTTGGTGTTTTTGTTGTATGTAGTGACTTTTCCTGTTTTTCTTTAACTTCGGGGTGGAAAGACGTAGTGCTATGCAGCAGGGTATGCTCCTTATTTAATTTATGCATACGGCGATTAACACAGTTGTCGCTCGCTGTGGTCAAGCAGAGATGGTACTTAATTCGATTAAGAAATGCACGCTTTGGCCACTAATACAAGTTCGCACACTCACTACAAATATGAGAGCCAATGCCGAGGAGTCTGAGTTTGCTGCTTATCTCCTTCGTGTCGGCGAAGGCAGAGAGGAGTCGCTCCCAGACACAACATTATTTAATGTCCAATAGACATATTAGAAACATTTATATAATTAGATTAAAGCCAATCACATTTAAAAATGAATATCATTCTTAGATCAATAGTAACTAGTGGCTTTAGCTACTTGCAAATAGTTAAATATCAAAATAATCAGTAACATGTTCCGTCTGTAGTTTTACTTAAACCCTAGTCCAGATTTTGAGGTACACAGCAAAAAACTGACTGGCGAGGATAGGTGAACTATGCGCTGATTCTATCATAGAGAGTATAACCCTTTCCCTTGCAATATATCACATATAATATTTCATTCAACTTCTATAATTCGAAGAAATTATTCCAAACACTCCCTTATCCATGTATTTATGTTCCTTATACTAGTGATGAAATTTAATGCTAATTTTTGTTAGCTTCATTATCATGCTAATATTTATATTTTAGCATAATAAACGCTATTGCTATGCTAAATGCTATTCTGATTTTCAATTTAGCCATTAATAGGATTTTAAATATAACCGCTAAAAGCAAACTAATGTTAGGGACGTGAACTTTTATCTATTCTTTTTACTCCATCATTTTCCGACAGTTAGATGGCACGAACTCTCATGAACTGGATATATATTTTAATAAATATCTAATAGTTCAAATGTGCAGCGGGAGTTAAACATTCACACTTTTGTCCATTTTCACGTAATCAGTCACAACACTCTATATTCGCCAGATTTCTTTCTACGCCTTCTTTCTCTTTCTGAACACAAAAGGGTTTGTCTGTTTGATGGCCAAAAAAAACATGAAATGAGAGATACCTGAAACTGAGGCGTATTTTTCAGAGCCTGCAAAAATATTTTTCTATGAAAAGTGTACCGATAGCCTTGTCCGGGAAACATTGAGACACCGTATGCGAATCGTCATTTAAACTACAAGGTAAGGTTGGCTACATTTTCCCGTAACCGCGGCCTTTGGAAATGAAAATATACCTCGGAAGTGTGATATTGGAAACTGAAGCGTCGTATCAGTCGCTAAAGTAGATATTCGCAAGCGTCACGGCCAGGGTTGCCGAGCCAAAAATTGAAAAAGCCTGACGCAGGTTCAAATTTAGCCGGAAGTTTTGCTCTGAAAGCCTGACACGCTGAGCTTTCAAGAAACTTTTTTCAAAAAACTCAAAAAATCACATTTAGTTCGCGTTACAGTTATTTATTTCTCAGTATTCAGTTCTCGTCAAAAGCCTAACAAAAACCGGTCAGGCTGTACTTGTGTAAATTTGGCCTGACACAACTGTAAATAGCCGTACATGTTCGGCCAAATCTGACACCTGGCAACCCTAATCACGGCCAGCGTATCCGATGCCGATGCGTCTACGGCACGAGTCAACATTTGCGTCTCATTTGATTCATTACATTTTCAAAATCTAAACTTTCTATAATCTAGATGGCACACCTTTTTTTTTATTTTTTTTTTTTTTTCGCAGGGGAATGCGTTACGCACCAGCCCTCGGGGTGTGTAGCAACCCCAAGGAGTGTGGGACTCCCGGCCGTGTGCCGGAAAGAACATTAAAAACAAATGCATGTCTTGTGCTTGATTTATTCATCGATATCCACTTACAACTTGTGATCCAACTGCTCATTACTTACGATAAACCTAAATAAATAACCTAAATACTCAAACTTATTTTGTAAACTATCTTATGCTATTGACCCTAGTATCTACTATACTTGGGGTCAAGCTTATCACTTATCAAAATTTATAAAATGTTTTTCTATTAGTCTGTAGTTTGTGTCCCTATGCCATTAAAATATTCTATAACCTTCCGGCATTCTCCGGTTTGCTCCGGTCTAGTAACCGAACCCAAATCTGACAGTTGTAATTTATTTAGCGACGTCGTTTTTTAAGTTGCAGCTGCATGCGTCTCGATTGCAAAAAGATTGAATGACGCTTTTAATGAAAAAGTGTACGCGGTGGTGGCACTGTGCGGCGCGTGGGCGGACGCGCGATACGTGTCGCGCTCGTGGGCGCGTGGGCGCGGCGTGACTCGCGGCTGGGCGGCGGCGCGGGCGTGGCCTGAATTACTAGTCCTAAGTGTATTACAAAATTATAAAAATAATAGTCTTTGTTTTATATTCAAATACTGTTGATTATAACTAGGGTTGCCATCTCAAAAATCTGTCAACTAGGACAAGGCACGTACTCGTAAGAACCCCGGATTTCGGAGCTTCCTACCCGGACGTTAGAAAATTGTATTTTTATTATACTGTATGTCATCTTACGCTTTTTATATCAGAAACTGATCAACGAGACACTCGCGAGTCATGATGAATCTTTCAGTCGCCATTTCCTCGACGTCTACTTGACGAAGATGAAGGAAGAGCAGCGGGTGAACGATCGAACCACATTCACAGGTCAGTTGATAAAAAAAGAGATAGCTTGACGTTTATGTAATTTTCATTCAAGTGCATTTTTATGGTTTACCCACTAAGCCCCTGCGCCTCGTCCTCTCGCCGTTCCTGGGGGCGCCATGGGATCGCAAGCATTCGATCGACATCTAAGATTTTTGAGCCCCACAAATTCCACCACGACGTCACTACCCAAAAAACACGTGGCGAGTAGTGCGCAGTTGCCACAAAAGCCTGTAAACATTTCAGCGAACTAAAGCGTAAAAAAATAATGCTAAATAAGATCCCAAACGTTTTTCTTTTGTTTTCTCGGACTTCGGCTGGAAATTATAAATTATAATTGTAATTTATTTCCCATCCATTTCCCTGTCGTCTGGGACTGCGCAATAGTCTACATGAATAAAAGATTCTCATTTTCCATGCATCTACGGCAACACGTACATAAATTGGAATGGAAACGTACTCAAATTTTGAAATAGAAAACTTTACACAAGTAAGTTACATATTGGTAAAATATCACTCTAATAGGTTATACCTGTTTTACAGGAATTTTGGTACATTACTTACAAGTGAGAATTACCTTCTGCAGATAGACAAATTTACCGCGGTTTAACTTTCCAGTTCGCACCTTGATTCATCGAACGGAATTTAAATCGCAGGCACACGGAAGGAAAAGCCGGGCTCTACAAGGAAGGTATCGTACGTGATTCATTGAAGCGAATAATGCAGGTCACTGTGTGCTAACAGATAACTAATATTGATAAGAGACTAACTTACACGTGTCCATAACATGCACCATCTCGAAATAATCTAACTTACTTTCGTGTTGTATTTGTCGGTGGGAAAGAAAAGAAAAAGAAACATAAAAAGGTAATTGACTGTCATTTAAGACGGTCGAGTCTCCTACGTCTGAGTGCAATCAAGCGAAATAGATATGTTTGGGAGCACTTTTGTATCTTTTTATTCACAATGGCAGACCATATCTCGCAGAGGAACATCATAAAAATTGTAATAAAGTTTTGTGAGAGATCCAATCTCTCTAAGTTTTCAATGCCTTGAAAAACATCGCTGTTGAATTTAGAAAGTCTGTTCCGCCCAAGATCAAGACTTTGAAGTTCACTCAGACTGATAAAAGCGCCGCCTTCTATGGCAGAGATCATGTTTCCATGTAAATCAATATCTTCTAATGTTTTTTCACGCAGTCGGGGTTGTAATCCGCTGCTTTCGTGACAAGGGGGTTGGGGTGAGAGGTGGCCCTATCGAAATGAGATTTAGTGAGCACTTTGAAGTGCCCACTAACAGAGGGGAGCTCGAGATCTTTGTGAAGATCGATATTACGGACATACCACGGGGCACCCGTGGCACTTTCTCTAAACATGTCAATCGAATTTTTGATGTATGACTTGGCTTGTTCTTAATTGTTGCTCTGTACTTTTACCAATGTTTTTTGGCTGTAAACTGTATCTCTATACCGACATGTTTTAAAATTATTTTTAGTATCTCATTGTACCTTACTAATGTGTGTAAAGTTTTATTTATTAAATTAAAGTACTTTATAAATATTATTATTAAAAATTTTAGCGTTCTGCTTTTCTCTTACACGTAAACTATAAATGTGCCAAATTCCACACACACACACACATATCAAACAAAGTTCTAAGTCTCTAACAAATAATTTGACAAGCCAGTGAAACTTGAGAGAACATTTTATCGATTAGAAATGGGGATCCCACAAGGGTCAATATTGGGGCCTTTTTTATTTCTAATATTTATAAATGACCTACCATATCTCGCTAAAGATAATCATGAGATAGTCATATTTTCTGATAATACGTCGTTTATTATTAAACATAAGCGACAACAGATTAAATGCGATGAGGTAAATATGTCTCTCTCAATGATGATACAATGGTTTAGAAACATCTTCATTCTCCGTGATCATCTTTGACTTCATCACATACCCAATGAAAATCGTCCCCACCATTTTCCGTTAAACTTATGACTTGTATTATGCACCATTTATTAGAAATATCGATATGTTTAAAGATTTTTTTTGACCAGACTATAAAACAACTAAACGTGTTAAATTTGAATGATTTAGAAAATAAAAAAAATCTAAATATATCTAACATTAATAGCACTAAAACATTATAGATACGCATTTGTTGATAATTACAAATGCTTAAAACCAAATTAAATTAACATTTAGAGTAGACAATATCAAAATCGGCTAGACAGCTATTAGCTAAATCAAGCTACGCAGGAAGTATGGGGAATATTTACCCTTTGCTTACTGTCGGATGGGGTGGCGAATCACCACGGCCGGAGAAACATCTGGTTATGCTATGCAGGACAGATTAGAGTTACGTTCTTCGTAAGCTATGAGGCACGCAACATCTTCACGAATGCGACACTGTCACTTAATTTTCGATTTTTAACCGACTGATCACAGGGAGGTTTTGTTTTTGCAACCACTGGATTCCATGCCGGTGATAATTTTAGGCCGTCCTCCCGATTGAAATTATTTGGGTGCTTTCTAATTTCAATCGCCTCGCGTACCATTCTTGAGTGATAATGGCGATCCGCGGAAAGGACTTGTGTGTGATAGAATTCTATCCAGTGGTTGGCGCCTTCCTCCAAAAGATGTTGTAGTCGTCGCCTCGTCGGTCAAACAGTCGTCGGTCCAACAACGAATGGGGCAATACGCGTGAATTTAATGTTTCGCAATGTTTGATTAATTGATTAATTGCATTAGTGAAGATAAAGTAGTGTATGCAACTGCATATAACACGGGTATTAAAACACTCGTGAGGTACTATTTTGAAACTCGCGTTCGCTCGTTTCAAAAATTCACACTCGTGTTTTAAAAAAACAGTTGGCTTTGCACATTCTCGAATAAACCTGTTTCATTTGTTTACACTTTAACGCAACGGCAGAAAACTTTTTATATTTGTGAAAACGATTTAGCCACTCGCGTTCACAAGAGGCCTCTATTCTGTTTGAATCTAAATATTTTTTATCTGTAAAAAAAAAATTAAAAGGTAGGTTATATTTAATCTAAAGATATTAAGTACTGTAGCTCAATTCAATTAAGATGGCACGACCGGCCAGGTAATTAAATTCACATGTGGGACAGGTGGGGAAAGAGGGCAATACGTCTACATAATAATTATAAAGATATTTATGTTGTGCCATAAACATCTTGGACTGTTCATTTGTCTCTTGATACATATATAAATGTGCTTATACTATACTAGCAGCGCCATGCGGATTCACCCGCAAAACCCTGGTATTTCACAGCGTGATGGTATACAAGGTTGATAAAAGCGAGAGGCATACAATTAAACCACATACGAGTATACTATAGTGTCTACATTTAATCGGAAACTATTTAAAAAAAGTTTACGACAAGTATATGAAAATACTTTTTCAAACAAGTTAAATAGCGAGGAAATGTAATCATGTTTTGTACCGGCTCGTACAGCGAACACCAACCTCGTACGAGGTGAATGACCCCAGCCGACCCATACTCGCTATCAGCTGTACAACAGTACAGCGTGTACGAAGTGAGAAAAAACTTTAAAAAATTCCCGTGGCTAAACTATTGCTCCGATTGATTTGATTTTTATTGTGTAGCCTCGAAATTATATATCTAACACCTTATACCCGACTAAGTGCTACAATACAAAATAACTTACACATAACTCACGTTGGGAAGTTATCAAACTTGGTAACATAATACATTTTTTTATAGAATGTAATATGGCATAACAAAAATATCTATAATTGTTGTATGGACCTTAATATTACACGGTTTGAGTCCGTTGATATTCACCGAAAAAAAAAACAAATTTAAAATGGTAACAATTTCGCGCGTTTGGAGCGCGCGCCAATGTTCGCTCTCTTGGAGCGCATAGTCGATACGCAGCTTGATCCGTCTCAATTGGCGCGCGCCAAAAATTAAAATCATGGAAGAAATAATGAACGTTCTCAAAACAATAAAAAAAGAGCTAGACGATCAAAGAATCGAAATTAGGGCCACTGGATATAAAGTTACGGAACAAGTGACATAGAATATTAACAGCATATTTGAGGAGAAATTTTTGGCTTGGGAAGTAGCCCAGCTGCTAGAGGCAAATAAGGCTTAAAATTTATGTCTATGAAGTTAGCACCGCCATTTTGGAAAATAAAAGAAATAAAAGTTG
>LUGF01001240.1:16325-30518 GCA_001625245.1 Calycopis cecrops
GGGGTCCCCCCGCGGCTCCGCGTCTGCCTCCGCCGCCTGCTCCTCAGCCGACCCCTCGCGCTTCTGCTCTCCTGCGAACACAACACCAACAGTTAGGTCGCAATCGGTCAACAAGCAACAGAGTAAGCTAAAAGTGCAGTTCTTATTAATCTTTTTCACTAATCAGAGCAGAAGATCAAAATAATTGTAGAGGACTTTTTTAAGCGTCAATGGCCTTCGCCGCACAACCAAAGGCACATAATACACACACCTATTAATTTAGTGAAAATAAGTGAAACTAAATTCTTATTGAGAATGTAGTAATAAAACTAACATCTTCTACCATAAGGGCACCTTTAAAACCCATGATGCTGTTATAAAGGATTCAGGACAACCCCGGGTCCTACCTCAAAACAGGTCCTGTTGATACGGTTACGAAAATTCCACACTAGATGGCGTCACATCGTCAGTTCAGTTTTTACCAATGCATTTGTTCTTTTAAGTATCGAGTCATTTACACTTATCGATATAAAGCTAAAAAAAATGAGCTCGATATGCAATGGATCCAGTTGTTTTCACGTGCAGCATAACAATAGTTCTATTGCGTGGCACTAGATGGCGCTACGTTGATGGCAAATTCTATCGAAAAGGAAAAAATCGAATCGATGAGGTAAATTATAGTTTATACATGGGTTTTTTGAGCCATAAATTTTATTCATTGTTTTTATAATATAAATCTTACGAAACTATTTCTTAAATTTGTAGAAAACATATGAAATATAAAACCCGTTGTCCTACAGCACAAGTCCCTACGTTACTTAACAATTGGGTGTAGGGTGTAGAATATTCGCGTGGCAAGTCCACAGATATTAAACAACAACCTAACAAACGAGATCGGATCTATTTCCATGACAACCGACGCCCATATACATCCGCACAGAGGCAATACGATGCGTTTCCCTTCCTCCTCTCTCCACGGGTCACCGGCTACTCACACACCCCACAAAACACGACAGCACAGCTGTCACTACACGGAGGTATCGTGTAAGCGAGAGGTATATACATGCAGCGTGACACCTCTTGCTTCGTTGATCATACCTCCCACTACACCGCGAGGCGCGACTGCAGGCGCAGCCGCGGGCGCGCGCACGTATGCGCCGTTATCCTTGCGGCGCGTATTTCGTCAGTTTCCGCGTATGATCTAACGTTTCCTCGACGCGTACGGACATTTCATATCACAACAATATAGCGCAGACTTGTTTGTGCGAGGTAGTGCCACGCCACGGCCGCGGAGGTACCTCCCGCGCACTGCTGGCCCATCAGTTGGGCGCAAGACGACGCGAAGCACAAGTGTGCTCGTTTGTTATGTTATAAAATACATGCTATGTTATAAAAAGATTGTAATAATAATATCGTCCTAGCCGATTTCGGC
Source organism: Calycopis cecrops (assembly GCA_001625245.1). Taxonomy (NCBI): domain Eukaryota; kingdom Metazoa; phylum Arthropoda; class Insecta; order Lepidoptera; family Lycaenidae; genus Calycopis; species Calycopis cecrops. Next base: position 17,737 of record LUGF01001240.1, read on the forward strand.
TACGGCGGCCGTCTCTATAGAGACGAGCCATCTGCGCAAGTGCGCACAAGTGCACTCTCTATTCCCTCACTCTCATATTCCGATGGGACGGCAATCCGACACGACCGGTGAGAAATCAGGCGCAGGACCGACGGCTCGACATGCTCTCCGAGGCACAGGGGTGTAACAGCGCCAACTTCCTGACTCCGGACTGTTATTAGAAATTGAAAAATCCCAATAACAATTTTTGGTCCGACCCGGGATTCGAACCCGGGACCTCACGTCTGTGGTTGAACACGCTTACCACTAGACCACGAGGCAGACAAAAAGATTGTAAGACATTGTTGAACGTGTAAATGTAATGCTTCATAGTTGTTTGATATTTCATCAGCTGACGTACACTGAGAATGGCCTGTGTAGCCCGTGGAGGGAGGAGGAGGAAGGGGGGGACGCATGTGTAGCCTTTATGCGGATGTCTATGGGTGTCGGTAGTCATGAGAATGGCTGCGATCGCTCGCTATAAAAAAAGTATTTTTTATAATTCTATTTAGAACAAAAAATAATTCGTTTGATTTAATTTTTAAAAATCTTTATAATATTTTGAACAAAAACCGACATCCAACATTTACCGCCTTCTTCTTTAAGAAGTACTAATAAATATTTATATAAACTTTTATTAAAACCGCATCAAAATCGGTTCGCTCAAACGCGAGACGCGGACAAACATACAGGTCAAACCTTTCCCCTTCTCTTTACAAGTCGGCCAATCTATCAAACAGTTTCGTAGCAGTCCGACCACGAGTACCAGGGCACCATAACACCTGCAGATGCGACCTCGCCACTGACACAGCCACGTCAACTGTGACACACGATGCGTTAACGTTGAACCGAGTTTATCTTTAACTGGCCGGTGGACACAAATAGAATACCCTTGATATGTTACAAATAACAATATAGGAAAATGTGTAAATTTCATAGATATCTTTGAAGTAAAACTTCCTTCTATACGCGCACTTGACGAGAAGCTGGCGAGAGCGTTACAAAAATCACACATCAGGCGAGGCCAATGGAAGTTGTCATTGAAATTCAAAATTCATATTCGATTTAAGTAAAACTTTTTTGTATTTAAAAAATAAATATCATATGAAATGTTATGTCATTGTAACTACGGTAATGAATTTGTGTATTAAAACAATAATTAAGTTTTACTTCAGTTGTGTGGTCTAAAGCACACACATATTTATAGTATAGGAGGGCGAACAAGAATTTGGAGGAGCCATCTCATGACTACGGATGCCATTTACATCCGCACAAATTCTACACAGATGCGTTGTTCTCCTACCCTCCTCCCTCTAGGAGAGGTACCTTTGCGGTGTCGACGGCCCAATTCCGCTGCACTGCAACATGCCATTGCCTCTTACAAAGCGGTTACACGTTTTGTACTCTTTATAGACTGCAACAGTCACAGACAAATATCGGGGAAGCTAAATATAATTTTGCAAAAAAATCTCTCTTTTACACGAAGGTTCTAAATTGTTGACATTCCGTTTGTTAATCGATTCGCGTATGCTAACCTTATCACTGCTCGGCCTTGGCGGGATGTTTGTGTACCTTCAAGAATTACTCGTTAACTTGCATAATAAAATAAAATATTTTTTTTATAGTTGCCCAGCTCTTTTTTTACGTCAACGCCGGTGGTAGAGCCACCGGTTAAACCATAACCTGAGAGAATGACCGGCGAAACAAATTCAGTGGGACTGACTTGAAATAACTGTACATGTATCCTTACATTTACGTTTAATTATAATAACAATGCAGAAAACTTAGGACATAAACTAAAGAAATACTAAAATCCTCTCTTTTCTCCGAAGATATGGCACTATAAAGATACCAATTAAATAGTTAGTAGAGTACAATATGGCACCTGGTTCTCTTGGCCTACCCCATAATCATGTTGTCGTCCCAATAAAAAAGGACATAACGTTCAAACGATCGAGCCGAGCTCGACTGTGCTAGTTAATAAAAATAGCCATTCCAAATCGCAAAACTCCCAGTAGGCATTGCAATAAAAACATCGCATCTCGCGTCTCGCTCCCTCCCGGTGCGTTGTCTCGCTCGCACACGAGTAATTAACAAAAAACCGTCCGGCGGCTGAGTCACGGGGGAATTCGGCGGTGACGTCAGGGGTCGTTCACNNNNGGATGCACGGACGACGCGATCTGTCTTCGTTGCAATTAGTAAGAGGTGCATGCATGCAGCCGAATTGGGCCGGCGCGACCGAGGAGGTACCTCTCGCTTACACGAGACCGGCGTGAAGTGACAGCTGGTGTGTAAGTAGCCGGTGGCCCATGCAAGTGGCAGAGAGGTAGCGCATCTATATAGCCTCAATGCGGCTATCTATGGGTGTCGGTAGTTATGAAAATGGTACCGTTTGCTCGTTTGACCCCTCGAAAAAAAGCACCGGGATCCGGCCAAAGCGTCTTTTAACAGAGTGACAGTCGACTACGGTCTCGCGTTTCGTGCGGCCTGTCATTCCCGACGGCTGATTGGAGGGGAGAAGAAAAGCAACACGTGTGCATTACAATTACGTCTATGGCCGGCGGTGGCCATCAGAACCTTTCGACTTTTTTTTATATTTTAAGGGGGAAAACGAGCAATCGGGGACATTTTCCTTACTACCGACGCCCATAGACATCCGCATGCAGACTATACAGATGCGTGGCCCTCCTTCCTCCTCTCTCCATGAGCCATTTGTTTTCTGAGAGAAGAGAGAGCGCAGCGACAGTCTCCAGTTGTCTGGACCTCTCTTACTTGCGGCCTGTGAATGTTCTAAATGGGCCTCTAGGGTTAATATCACAAGTGTGGCCCCACCTTTAGTCTATTCTGACGCCTTATGGAGTTTTCCAAGGCAAAGGTTACCAATCGCTGGTCTGGAAGGACCGCGGAAGTCCACCGATGGAGACAGGCCTGGGCAATGTCACGACTCAACAGCCACTTACATCCAACTTGCAAGTTGCCAGGTGTCAAGATGTGGGCGGACATGTCCGGCTTTTCATTGTGTCAGGACAAATTTAAACAAGTCTGGCCTGTCCGGCTTTCGTTAGGCTTTTGCTTACCAAAAAGTGGAAAAAAAACTAGCATTTTTTTATTAAAAAACCGAGGCTTCCAGGGCAAAATGTCTATGTCTATGAGACTATGTCAGGGTTTTATATTTTTGGTCCTGGCAACCCTACGGGAACTTCACTACCTGTTGTCTGTTCTGCGAGCATGTGACCGCTTCTGCTTGATCTCTTCTGACCTATGTTACCCTGGTACTTTGCTGGATCTTCTAAAGCTGTAACGTGACTAGCGTGAGCATAATGGCTCCCATTTTGTACACGTAGGGACTCAGGATGGAGGACAACGCATCCGCGAACAATCACGTCAGTAATCAAACTCCGACGGCTCGTCAGCCCCTACTCGACCAAACCCGACCGGGTACCAGCCCCACACGGCGCGCCCGCCCCGACGCGGCGGCTGACTCATGCGCGAGCACGTAGCCGCTATTTGCGGGCCGCTCCGGGGGCAGCGGCGAGTGATCGAGATCGGTCGGACAGATCCGCGTGTTTACGTTGTAGTAAACAAGAACAAACTACTTTGAAGTAAAACTACTTTACGCGCTTGACTTGGGGTAGGTAAGCTGGTGAACGCCTGACTAGAGCGTTACAAAAAGCGTGATCGAGAGACGAACGGAAGTTGAGAGGGAGATATGAGTTAGTGAAGACAGAAAGAGTTACGTTTCGCAAATTACTGTAGGAGCAAGAAAGAGCAGTGCGCGCGCACATTTTCTTTCCCCCTCTCATAGCCAGTGGTATAAAGCACATTCTTTTATTGTTAAGGAGGCATACGAGCAGTCGGAGCCATTTTCATGACTACCGACGCTCATAGACAACCCCATAGAGGTTATACGTTGCCCTCCTCCTCCCCCATTTTTGATTTGATGGCTACATCTGATAATACAATGACTGACTTCTTAATTCAAGATGACATAAAAGATCATCGGAGAACCGAGTCAGCTGTTGCTGGTGTGGAGATGTGGCAGCTACGGTGTCGCGCGTGGTGCGGCTGCTGCACCTGCGCCAGTGACAGTGACCTGACGCGCTGATAAGTCACGAGGCCGGGGGTCGACGGCCGCTTATCACGGCACTCAGGCATCCACTTAGCTGTCGACACGGCTCAGTGATACAGTTGTGCAAGGCGATAACTCTAGCGAGAGGTACTTACTTCGCTTTTCCCACGGGCTCCCTGAGAGCATAGCAAAGGGTCAAGTGTGGTAGCCTCTGTCGATCCTGGTGACACAGGAGTGGCAGCGGTGGGAACGAGTGGTGGGCCAAAGCCCGTTAAAAAAAAAATTAAAATAGCAAGAGGTAGTGCCATAATGCCAGGACGCGGGATGAGGTAACTCTGCTGCCGTTTTATGGGATCGGCTTATGTGGTTGTTCCTAGGCTATAGAAAAAATGTTGTTCTGCTTGTTAGCCTCCTGACGTAAGCGGTACTTCCCCGAATGTCGGACAGTTGATAAATGAGCTGCGTGGTGGTGCAAACGTCGTGACCCGAACTCGTTCGCGGAGGTGGAGGGCGGCGGAGGTCGCCGGCTCGAATCCGAGGCGAGCGGGTTTTGATGTAGGTACTGAAGCTGCGTGGGGGGGAAGAGAGGCTCGATAGGCGGCCTTACTCACTCTCCCAAAAAAGGTGGTATTTTGACTGCCTCATCGCTAAACATGTCAAAAACGTGCGGTTCGACTTCAGGGTCAAAGCAAAAGTCTGGTCATCTTACTCCAGATTATCACATTATTGAAGTCTGACTGACATTGCAACATTGCAGTATAATCTGACCAGCAACATCGTTACCTTTGTTTCTTTTTTTATCAAATGGGAATAAACAAGCAATAGCAGCCATGACCAGTAGTACCAACGAACGAACACTTAAGGGGGGCAAACGAGCAATCAGAGCCATTTTCATTACTACCGCCATACAGGCTATACAGATATGCCACGCCACCAATAGTTAAATCAACATGAACAACTGTCATGGCAATAAGTGAAATTGTATCGAATGGCAGTGGCGCCATCTGCCGAAAATTAGCGCAACTCATTCAGAACAATTTCACAAGAAATAATCACATTATCAAATGCACAGTTTACGATGTTATAGAGGACATACAGACAAACATTCATTAATACATATACAGATGAGTTCACCGTCAGTAAACCGATATATTTAGCTACGGAACCCTAAACAATCTCACTCTACGTACGCACATGGGTTTTCACGGAACTACAAACAAGTTCCAAGACGAACGCCGTGTAAGTACCGCCATTCTTATCTCATATCTTAACATGACGATCCACTGCACTACATACTTGGTCTAAATGCCGAATTTCGGCCACATTGCGACTAGCCTAGGACATGTTACAGTGCAGGCGTGGACACACGTGCAAGTGCACTCTCTATTATTTCATATATTTTTTTTTATTATATAGGAGGGCAAACGAGCAGCCGGACACAAACACCCGCATAGAGGCTATACAGATGCGCTGCCCTCCTTTCTCCTCCCACCTCTAAGGGCCACCGGCTACTTACACACCGCACGAAACGCGACAGCACACCTGTCACTTTACTCCAGTCTCGTGTAAGCGAGAGGTACCTCCCCGGTCGTGCCGGCCCAATTCGACTGCATGCAAGCGTGCAGTGTGGCACTACCTCTTACCTACCTACTACCTCTTATATTCCGCTGCACCGACACGACCGGAGAGAAACCAGCAGGACCGACGACTTGTGGCCGAGGTAACTTCCTGGCTACGGACAGTTCACGTTTTTGAACCTCGCCAGGTCCCGAACTCGGGAGCTCACGTGACCGGACATGCTCCCTAGACCACGAGGCAGACAGCTCAAGTCCAGGCACACAGACGCTGTGTTTCATCACGGTCGAACGATATTTATTTTCGTTTACTCGCATTCCATTTGCACCGCGATTTAAATCGTTCCTTAACCCGAAACACACAACATTGTTTTTGAAACTCGTTTTCGTTAATAAACCTGGACAATAAATACATCAAGCCGTTAAGCTATGGAGCGAGATAAACAAACACACACGACAACATGCATCTCTGAGGCCCAAGGGCCAACAGGCATCTTTATGCTCAAAAAAAACATAGAACCGTGATACGTACACGTAAATATGTATATAAAAGATGGTGCCGTGTTGTATTGCAGCCGAATTGGGCGAGCCCGGACACGACACAGCTGCTAGATGGCTGCCAGGCTGTCGCGTTTCGTGCAGTGTGTTTTCGGTGACCCATTGGAGACGAGACACGTTACAGCTATGCAGGGTGTTGATGAGAATTCGAAAATTTTATTCGTCAAATATCTTAGTCTCTCAACGGAAGTTAAGCATGTTCCCACTGCAGTCTTGACCTAAGGGACCGGCGGAACAAAATCAGCGGGTCCATACTGCTCATTCGCCCGCTTGTACTACAAAACCACCTCCTCCTCCGCAGCCGGTTACGCGCCGACATTTTTCCCCAACAGCGTCACAATACATCACTCCGCTTCCCGGTATCGACTGCCGCATATAGAAACAGTATGTGTGTGTGCGTATGCCTACACCACTGATCTGTCTATATGGATAGCTGATATGTTATGGTATGTGTTTAAAAAACACAGCGGCTTGAGTTTCACCCGTATACTCCGCTTCTATTTGTAACAATGTACAAGACAAGGTGTATGGATAACTTTCCTCGTTAAATGGGCTAACATTGAATGCAAATTTTGCAAATCAGTTTTGGCACACATCAAAGTCGAGGTTGCAATCATCTCTACGAAAAAATAATTCACGTCAATTTAAGGCAACTTTCGTTATCGCGAGTTGCCAGCGCCTTTAGAGATGGGAGATGACAGACTCGTGGTCCCTCCGGGCGCGATAATATTTAAATTGGCTGTTGTGAGTCTCTCATCTGCATAGAGACCTAGTTTTGTCGCCCAACGATCACACATAGCAATCCCAAGGAGTTCTATTTAACAGCACAAGTTCAGGTCCAAAAAATAAGCAAAATCTGCATATACCGAACGGACTTTACGTTTATTTCATACGCATGGATATTTTAGTTCCGTCGTTTATAACAGTTGCGCTGATGTTCAGCGGTCCACGAGTGTGGAGGTCGGTGGTCCACACACACACGTCCACTCTCGAGATGCATGTTATTGATCTGAGTCATCGTTCGATTGTCCCGTCATCATCATCAGCGACACGCAAGTGGCTCCGGGAAGGACAAGCCCATTTCAAACTGCCAATGCAGATGGGTGTTAATTTTGACGTCCATGTCTGTGTAAGTCTGTGGTATCATAGCTTTGAAATGGATGGATCGATTTTGGTGTGGTTTTCTCATTCGTAAGCCATTTTCCTCGTATTAGACAATGGAGACTAACAAAGCACAAACGCTACAGCCTAGCTGTCACTATGCGATATCATGTGAGAGGTACCTCCTCCGCCCAGCCCAATTGCATCATTGCAAAACATGCATCTTTCATCTCGCTCGCCCATCTTCAATTATTACTATAACTATCTCATTCTAACACACCCTACATATAGTCGAAGACTGCCTGGATTTGAACCTGTCATCGGTCATTACCGACCAGTGTAACAAGACACCCGCGCGGCCCGGCCCGAGGTCGCGCCGCGGGTCATCCGTCACTGGCCTCTCGTTACTCAGCTGACGTACAAGGTGAGCCGGTAGAGAGCTCGGCCCACTAGGGTTGGCGCAAGTGAGATAATAAATTTAAAAAAAACAAGACCGCCTTGAGAAACGAGTCAAGAGAGAGAGAGAGTGGCCAGGTGCGAGTCGGATTCGTATACGAAGGGTTCTGTATCAAAGACAACGAGCATTACCAGCATTAAGTTGACAACCATATATATGCGGACACATGTATGAAACGAAGTGCTGGTATAATTATAATTGCAGTGTTTTTTTATCAACCATATAGTTATGAGTATCAACGTTTAGTATCTATTGTTATAAAGGAATCAGAAATACGTCTCATCTTTTCATCTATTGGTCTCTATCTATCTATCTATCTATCTCCTGGTGACAGACAGACGGATGGACAGGAGTCTTGAGGGTTTCTTTCATCCCCTTTGAATACGGGACCCTAAAAACCAAGATTGTCATAAGGTGAAGAATGGTGGTAAAGGCAAAAGTCGGTGAAAAGAAAGATTGAAGAGGTATGAGCATCGCTAGACAAATTGTAAAGAGATAAAAAGAATATGTAAAAAAAAAATCACAAATTATTTTTTTTTTAATAATTAAGTTTCATCTTTACAAAGTCACGGCCAACATATTATTTCTTTTTTAATCAAATCATTTCGTTCTTTGCATAAATTGCCATAATTAAACATGTTATTATGTTAATTTAAAATTCAAACATATTTTTCTTTTGTAACTTTAACAAACAGTTTATTCATTATGTACAAGCATAATAAGCTTGAAGTAAGAATAATATTACAGTTACACATTTATTCTCATAAACAGAAACCTGATACGTATTAAATTTAAAAATTTTATGTAAAAAATTATGTAACTTAATTTTTTTTTCATGAAAGTGAAAACTTCTTTAGTAGCGTTAAAGCAGGAAAAAATATAAGTCAGCGAATCTATACTAACAATATAGATATACTAATACCATAAAGCTGAAAGTTAGTTTGTTTGTTACGATCATTGTTCGATTTGAAAAAAACCTTTCAGTGTTATTTAGTCAATTTAGCGAAGAAGGCTATAGACTACTTTTTAACCGACTGCGGTAAAAAAACAGAACGAAACGAAGTCCGCTATACGTAGCTCCTCATACCCACGCTACGTATACTTAAGATACATAAGCCGTCCCTACCTGTATTTAATGTACCACTATAAAGTGCGGTGTGGCAGCCCTGCGGCACACACGTTTTCAATCAAGCAGTAGCCGGGTAGGTCCACTTGGACGGCGACCAACTCCTAACTCGTACGGTATAAACGCGAACCGAACAGCCACGTGTTGGAGAGAATCAGTACGCGGTCTTTTTATAGTGTACGGGGGCAAACGAGCGGAAAGCATTCGTCGTCGTGCCGGCCTAACTCCGCGGCGACGTAGCAATTAGCATGTACCTCTTCGAAAATTAGAAAAAACAAACACAGGTACACGAAGAATCCCGTAACAACATACACATATATTTATATAATTGAGCGCATTTATATTTTTTTTTTCTTTCTGTAAAAGGCCTCTAATCACCAACTCTCCAAGTATTTTTCCTTAATCTATATTTTATTAGTTTTAATCTATATTTATTAGTTAACCACATTTCAAGTGCGTAGGTCCACGACAAGAACAATAGTTTCTAGACATACAGACGCACCCATATGCGGTCCATATCACCATTATGTACGTGTGTTGTATTACACCATACAACATATGAAATAAAAAAAAAAAATAAACAATGAAAAAAAAATGGTTACAAAACCATACTAATTATTTTATCAAACCTAGTTTGAACTTACTTTTTTCGCTACCCAAGGGCAGGCTATTTTATTTCACCGCCAAAAGAGGATACCATTTTTTTAGTAAACGTAATAAAAAAGCTTAAAAATGAATACCTAAGAGTAATCTACCCCAGGTTATTTTTACCTTTGACTCTACATTTTTTTAATCTATATCATAAAACTAAAAGTAACAAAGCCTTACCTCTCGCTGCACCGAACGTCCACGAGTTGTGCTTGCCGTCCGCCTTCCCCAGGCCCGGATCCGCCAGGCTCGCCTGTCTGCTCCTCCCAACGACCTTCGAGCCCTTCTTCTTGCCCTTCTTCAGGGTCCCGCTGTGGGACTTCCTCAGGGTATTGACCTTTACGCTCTGAGACTTCCCCCTGACCTTGCTCTTGGACCTAGAGGTCTGTCGGCTCAACCGTCGCCTGTGCTCGATCTTCGGAGGCCTCTCCTCGTCCGTGTCCGTCTCCACAGGAGGTGGGACACTCTGGCAGAGCTCGCAGTACCTCCTCTCCTCCTCCAGAAAGGCTTTGGTCCGGTTTTTAATCTCGTAGCACTCCAAACCGTCGACAACTTCGAGAGTTTCGACCGCCTTCACCAAGGTTGGGGTCTTCTTCCTTCTGAGGAAATTCAGAGCACTGACAGAGGAGCCCTTGCTGGTCTTCCGCTTGGGGACCTCCTTCTCAATCTTGCTGTTCTTCCTCAAGTCTAATTTCGCGTTCGATCCGTGGACGGAATCCTCCTCGCTCCACAGACTCTCCCTGGATTTCTTTTTATCGTCTTTCTTGTCGAAGAGCTCGTCAATGCTTTTGACTATGTCGAAAGGATGGGACAGGGACATTGTCTTGCGGTGCCCCTTCTTCAGGCGAGGGTAGTCCGCCTCCTCATCGGTCACGGCCAGCTTTAGTGACTCCTTGCTGATGGTGGGCGTCTTCAGCCGAGGCAGTGCGTCGTCGCTGGCTGATATCGCGTCGCTGTGTCCATCCGCAGACTCGTACAGGGACTCGTCGCTCTCGTCCCTCCTCTCTGGACACATCAGACCCTCAATTGGCACAATTGATCACACGCCGCCGACAAAGCACATATTTCTAACGATAACTAATGATTGTGTTCGATCGAATCAAGGCACTGATGTATGAATATGGATGAAGAGAAATTGGTGTCAGGGTCATATGTGACAAGTGAAATGTCTGTTCTGTTGTGTGTACATGTGGGTGTGTGTGCGAATTCTTTGTTGGTAACACAGTAACTCCAGTTACGACGGTTATAACCATCGATCGGGTTAATATAGTTAACTAATTGTATTTTGGAGTACCACAAAGTTAAAGTACAACTTCAGTGTTACTGCCGTCATCAGCCTACGTCAATCCACAGAGGACCAGCATGAGGGCGGTAAGCCCCGGGCCCTGCTTACAGAAGGACCCCAACACTCATCGATTAAGCTTCATGGGAGAGACAGTACCTCTTCAGATGAGGCTACGGTATGCCTCACGGCATAGTGACAATATGACAAGACAATCCTCTAGCGAACCCCTCTCCCAGCTATTACTGTCTAGCCTGTCAGGGGGGGAGGGGGGAGGTACATAACAAGTGACACAATAACCTCCGATGATTCAATTATGATCGAACTCACACACACATACACACACACACACACACACGGGCTCGTGTTACACGCCCGTGCAGAAGTTTTCCAACATGAATAATGTATGAGTGTTATGTTCTTGTATGGGCTTGTGTTTATATCATCATCAACATCAACATCATCATCAGCATCAACATCATCATCAACATCACCGTCCGTCAACTACTCGTGTTTACAAGGCATCCGTTCAATATCTAGAAAACTAGTCAAAGTACGAATTCCGACTTTTCAATCTAAAATATTGTGTATTTTTTTAAGACTTTTTCCTTATAAGTGAGTCTTGAGTCGCCAGCGAAACTTTCACGTCTATTCATCAGGTTTTATTGCTAATTTGGAAATGTATGAAATCTATTGAATTACGACATACCATACCATACCATTAGATACTTAGGTATTGCATTAGCTTCGTGCAGAAGAGATCACTTTAGACACTGGACCCTAATAAGGCGACTCTTCCACGACACAGCTGTAACTTCACGTCGGTGCTACGCGAGTCCCCGGCCGCGACGGCGCGGCTACCTCTCACGCGCGTAATTTGGGAAACCACCTACTTTCTAGCACGAGAAAGCGTTTAACATAATATATTAATTGTATATTGTATGCAAATTGACATTCCTCGCGTTCGTGAAGAGCACTTTCCACTCGCAGCATCATGGTCACCGACGCGTGGCCGGTGCAAGTTGACCGAAACGTCCGTCAGTTGTTATTGTTTAATTTTGCACAATTTACGAGGGAACTAACCTTGGCCTTTTTAAGCATAACGGGACGAACGAGCAGTCTAACTCAAAACGTAAGGTGATCGAAACGTTGCTGAACGGTTCGCACAAAATTCGTTTGCGATTTATTGCAAAACATGTGGCTGGGGGAGTCAACTTGAAGGCAGAGCTTTTTTTGAGAGGGAGGGCAATTTATCTACATAAGCGTAATACAAACGTCTATGCGCTTCTAACTGCTCGTTTGTTCCCTAATACTATAAAACAGCTATACAACACTAAACAGGGGATGTTGCTGGGTGTTAGGGGGGTGAACAGGGGTGGGAGGTCGCGCCCGGGGTGGCGTGACGATCACATGACAGTACGCCAGTTAAAAGATCGTTCAACCCGATCAGAAGGGGGTGTAACGAGTTCATCAACATACACACAGCCTATCTTTTATAGCATACGAGGACGGACGAGCAGTCGGGGACATGGTGACTACCGACGTCCATTAACATCCGCATACTTCGCACGCGTTGGAGGTCATCTCCTCGATGGGCCACAGGATACTCACATACCGTGCAAAACGCGTCAGTTTAAGTCGGCAGTATAATGTGAGCGAGAGGAGTTTCGCTTACACGACACCGGCGTAAAGTGACAGCCGTGCTGTCGCGTTTCGTGCGGTGTGTAAGTAGCCGGCGGCCCGTGGAGGAGCCGGGAGTAAGGAGGGCAACTCATCTGCTATATCAGCAGGTACTTATAATTTAAAAAATCAAAGATTTCATAGATTTCGAAATGATGACGCGAAAGTTTCCCCGGCGACCCGCTAGTTAATTAATTATTGAGGGCTGGACCCGCGCGGCCGTTATTGTCGAATTATGATAAAAGCGTTTTACGATATAGGGGCGGGGG
>LUGF01001254.1:9922-23741 GCA_001625245.1 Calycopis cecrops
GACAATGAAGTAACGGTTATATGGATTTATGATACTCTTGGTCCAGTGGTAAACATGTTCAACCCGGGTTCGAATTCCAGGTCGGACCAAAAATCGTTATTGGGATTTTTCAATTACTAATAATAACAATCTGGAGTCAGGAAGTTGGTGATGTTACACCCCCGTGCCACGGAGAGCACGTTCAGCCGTCGCATGTTGGTCCTACGCCTGATTTCTTACCGGTCGTATTTAAGGTTCACATTTCTGCAACTAGTCGGCGTGGCAGTCTAGAAGCTTGTTCCTTGAAGGTATAGATATTGAATATTTCTTTAAGTATATTTTTGGAAGACTTTTTTTTGTTTCAGAAAAGCTATTTAGCAAAGTTTAATTATCTTGATCTCATTAATATTGTTCCTACTTAAAGTTTAATAAAAGTTGATTTTCATAAAATAGTTGTTTTCTTGAGTTTTCTGCCCATTTGTGTTTCGGGACCTCTGTGACCCCATGCGAGTATCAATGCACTCGTGCCATGAGGTTCACATTTCAGCCACTAGTCGGCGTGGCAGTCTGGAAGCTTGTTCCTTGAAGGTATAGATATTGAATATTTCTTTAAAGAAAACATTTCTATACGTCAAACATAAATAATGAAAAGTTGAATATATTTCTGCAGACGAGTCCCCATCTTGCGTCCGGAAGCATATTATTTCCCGTTCCACAGCGCGCTCCAACAACCGCACTTCACAGCGTTTATGAAGTCGAGAGACGCTTCTCTTTAGTATATCAGGAGACTTCATCACCTTGTTTGTGGTTTAGCAGAATAAATAACACATCATTAGATAGATGTTATCTACGGTTTGTCAAGATAATACCTAGCTATTCTAAATCTATCAGGATGCATTCCTCCCATCTGTAGGAAAGAAAAGTCTGTCCCCCTTTCGACCATAATAACAGAGACCGTTTCCTAGAACGCGTCTCTCATATCGATGAAACTGCACTGGTTTTCGCTTAGTAATCTAAAAAAGTGATGTACGGTACGTCTTTACGGAAACCTGGCTTGTTTGGGAGGTAGAAAGTCGTCAAACCTGTGTGAGGGATGGTTCGTGATAAACCTTGAAAACAATTACTTGTAAACGTGCCTAGGAAGTGATATGGGTCTTCACTTCAATAAGGTCTTATCGCCTTTTGAAGCACCACCACACTTCTGGAACAATGCCTTCGAAAATGACGCATTAATTGACCTTTATGATCCCTTTAATATGTGACGTATTAAAGGAAGGAAGGAATGCCTTCCTTAGCTCCGGGTCAACTGAAGACGGCATGCGCATTTTACCTCGTTCAACGTATGAAGTTTGAGAGTAGGTTCTGAAAGTTTTCCAGTTCTTAATCCGGGTTGTTCTGTCACTTTAACATTTTAACGGACTGTATTTTTCTAATAGGTCTAATAATATGTCTACTTAAGTGATATTGAGTTAATTTAAACAAATCATCCGGAGATATATTACGTGGCGCAAACAAACGATAGCGCCATGTAATTCCATGAGAATACCATCATCTTCGAAAACATTCCAGTACAAATCTTTATTTTGGGCGTTTGAACAGCATGTACACATCTACTGTTTAAGTCGTCAGTTGATTCTGCCAGACATTCAGAACGAATTTGGAATTAATAGACCTACTTATCGACCAAAAAAAAGTATGCACTCCACGGCTCTTTGGATTTTGAGTGAGAAATATTACGTACTTAATAAGCACATTTCTCTTGACGCAGTCGGGCGAATTCATGTCCGCGTCTGTGGAGATATTCCCGTGGAACGTTCCTCTGCAAATGTTATTTCGTCTCGACGCCGGTGGCGGTTTCACGACATCTGCGAACTTTCTCCTCAAACGTGATTACTGTATACTAGCTGTGCCGCGAGACTTCACCCGCGATAGATATATAAGTTTTTTTTCGGAACATTATTATATTAATTTCAATGATATTGAACGATGACCGGCTAGCGCAGAGGTAACAGCTCGGATAAACGGATAAGCCAGGGGTTGCGGGTTCGAATCCCGCCCAGGTCATGAATGTTTATTGTATTATATGTATTTCTATAGTAACAATCTTAAATATATAAAATTTATTAAGTTTATCAACAAAAAAGTAATATTACTAGGAAATGAGTTAGCCAAAAGAGGTGACTGCCAGACTCATATGTATAAAAATCGATGATATTTTTTGTAAGGGGCAGTTTAAATTGTAGTGTTTTTGTCGCTGCAATCCCGATGCAGTGACAAGAACAGCAGAAGAGGTATGCCGTCGCGTTTTGAACTATGGCGTATTGTAAAGAGAGGGGGTAAGACCAGACATTTTGAGTAGCGCATCTGCGTGTACCGCGTAATTTCGGTGGCTTGTGATTACCCCGTGGCCTAATTAATTAGTAAGAGGTAGTGCCACACTGCATGCTTGCAAGCAGCCGAATTGGGCCGGCACGACCGGGGAGGTACCTCTCGCTTACACGAGACTGGTACGGTGTGAAGTGACAGCTGTGTTGTCGCGTTTCGTGCGGTGTGTAAGTAGCAGGTGGCCTATAGAAGTGGCAGGAGAAAGGAGGGCAGAGCATCTGTGTAGTTTCTATTTGGATGTCTGTGGGCGTCGGTAGTCATGAAAATGACTCCGACTGCTCCTTTGTCCCCCATACCATAAAAAAATATAATTATGCAGACATAAACCCCACAAGAATTATGCGAGCATCCACGAGCCTTGGCAATTAAAAACCGACTGCTCATTTGACCCCTTATACTATACAGTAGCAATCAAATCACAGTACTCTAAACAGAACAAATGATGTATTATCGGACTTTTCCGCTAACATTCGTAAAGCGCGATCGCGAAAGCTTGTTTTTATTTGGGGCACCTGTTGAGTCCCTCCCGCCCCCCTCTCCCACCCACTACAAACGTAAGCTCCGAGTAAGCCCAGATTAGTATGGACCCCGAGCTTTGTAAGTTTGTGGAACGGAACTTTATAGCTTCTAAGTAATACTGTCAGTGCACCGGAGCTGCCGTTTGTAACTTCACTATTACTGAATAACTTAGTTACTTAGAGTTGTCAATATGATCAGGGAGAATCCCTGGGCTGCTAACATATTGAAACTAGTCGCCATTTACCCGAATGTATCGAATGAGGGTTGTGTGTAGTGTATATTTCTTTGGCTGACTTTGAAGTCTTGTAACCTTAATAACAACGTTATGGTATAATTGTTAGGGTGAGTCAAAAGAAATAGAGTCTGGGTTATTTTTTTTTCCAAGCCTTGAATGTTATTATCTTGAAATTCACAGTCAATTGAGATGTAGTATGATGCTGCTATGCAATGCGATCAGTTATACTCCTAACTAAACCTTTATGCATTCTACTAATATTATAAATGCGAAAGATTGTATGTTTGTTTGTTTGTTACTCCTTCACGCAAAAACTGCTTAACTGATTTTCATGAAATTTGGCACACACATAGAGGGTAATTTGGATTAACATATAGGATAGTTTTTATCCCGATGAAATGTTGCAATGGGATGCCATTGATTGATTTTCTATTTTTCATGGGATGGAAATTTACGCGGGTGAAGCCGCGGGGCGCATAATTCAATAAGTCTTTTTATATAAAATACTACTGTGAACATTATATAAAAAAAATCAGCCAAGTACGAGTTGGAGCGGAGTTGATCTCGATACTAGCCAGGCTAGTGAAAGGCTAGGTCTGCTGATTCAGAGAGGCCCGCCCCTCCTAATCAAGTGAAGGCGGCGTGGATTAGGAAGACGTCCGTGTCCGATTCGGATGCATGGTGGCGTCCTCCTTTGGAGTACTGGGGCCACAGTCAGGATAGCAACCAGACCTTTTTGCATGGTTCAAACGACGTAGTAGGTGTCAAACAAAAAAAAATGTAAGTAGACAGACGGAAACAAGCAATTTCATAAGGTTTTTTTCTTGTTAGGTATGGAACCTTAGAAACCCTTACTGTTACTACTGAACTCCGCAAACATCTCACTAGGAGAATCTTGGCTATCAATCTCTTAGTTTGCTCTTCACCAGGGTTTCTCAACCTCTTTGCAGTCGCGCCTCCCTAACGACTTGCGAAAATTTTCATGTCTCCTATACTATTTTATGAGTAGATCTAGTAGATCTAGTAGAGAGTCTACTAATTTATTTTTCCTTTCCACCTTCATTATCAAATACTTCGCGCCTCCCCTGAAAACTGATCGCGTCTCCAAAGGGAGGCGCGCTCCACTGGTTGAGAAACCGTTCTCTACACGACATCCCAAGAGTTGAAATGGCGAAATTCCAAATCCTACAACTAGCTACACAAAGGGCGATCTCTCAAAGGATTGGCTTAATTAATCTAAGTAAAGGCCACCTTTCCATGGGATTAATGCTGCAATTTGTATTTAAATGTATTTTGTGCTGCATTTCTATTGTGTGCAGTAAAAGCTCCTGCATCTGGCTACAGACGGTAAAAGTCATCAAATGCGTTTCTCCAATATGATTCTGAAGTGCTCAAGATATTAAAGAAAGAATGAAAGAAATAATGTTTTTATTTGCAGGATCACAATTCACAAATTTAAATAGTTATTATAAATGGTAGCAAGTCGGTGTCGAGCTCGGCATTTGCCTTGTTTATCCCCTACTATAAAATAAGATGCGTAAGCGACGTCAGCGCGATAAAGGTTTAGGCATGACCTGTAGTTAACACGATTATACAGTTCATATACATTTATACCGCCTTTACAATTACCTATTTTATAATTATAACTATATTAAGAATGAAAAAATATTATACAAGGTTGTTGTTTAAAACTCCTCGCCTAGAAAAGCGAAGACGACAGGATAACGTTACGTTTCCCATTAATGTGCGTTGCAGTATGAAGTTTTATACAAAGAATACTGACCGGTAGATGTGATACGGTTACGATCCCTTTCTGAGTTGATAAGTGTGCTACGACTATTATACGGAATCCTTGTTGTGCGAGTCCGCCTCGCATTAGTCGGTTTTTTTATTAGATCATATACGTAATATCAAAATAATGAATTTAACTAACACTTTACTTCATCAATCTCTCAGTTTCCATAGTTTTTCCAGTGAAATAATAGTAGTTTATGCAACTGTCATATAAAGAAGGGTAATAAAACACGAGTGTGAATTTTTGAAACGAGCGAAGCGAGTTTCAAAATAGTACCTCACGAGTGTTTTAATACCCGTGTTATATGCAGTTGCATACACTGCTTTATCTTCACTAATGCAATTAATCAAACATTGCGAAACATTAAATTCACGCGTAATGCCCCATACGTTGTTGGACCGACGACTGTTTGACCGACGAGGCGACGACTGCTTTACCGACGATTTGAAATGTAATGTTCTTTGAAGATAAATATTTTTATTAAATACTTTAATTTGATTGCAAAATTGCGGCACGTAAATATATTCTTTTTATAATTCAATGTTAATAAAATACTAGCTTCAATGTTGAAATATAATGTGAAAAAATCACATGACTTATTTTTGCTTTCATTTTTTGTAGAGCTTTGTCTCTTTCTCGCAAATCCTTTGCAAGCTGGCATTGAACCAATGAGAGCGCAGCTGCAGACACGCAGGCCAATCAGGAGCGAACGCGCGCTGTTAGGATTTTGACATAAGGCTGTCTCACCACTCACTCTCTCTCTCTCGCTCTCACACAGTGTTATAATGAGATTTTACGATATCGATTTGGATATTATAACATCATGTCAAATTGCTTAAATTGAGTTTTTGGTTGTCTGAGCTATAACAGTAGTTATTATAAGTCAAGTATTGAAAACATAAGTAGAATGTTACAACATTAGTGTAGATAAAATATTTCACGCAACAATTACTTACATCACAAAGAACTAGCTACAAATGCGGGCACATGTCTGATCGTTGATATTCATGTGTATATTTTATTCATGCTACAATCTGTACCGGGGACTGGCTGTAAGCGGTATTTTATACCCCTTGCTATATGGTCGCGTATTGTGAGATGCACTCTCGCATCCGATTTTAGCTAGCTTATTCGTGTGACTTTGCTTTTTGCGTCGTATTTATTGGTGATTACGTCATTCAAATACAACTTCATTGTACTTAATTCTAAACTAAGCATAAAGACAATTTTTTTTTATGGTATAGTAGGTTACCCTACTATACCGGAGCTATTTTCATGATTACCAACGCCCAAAGACGTCCCCATAGATGGTATACAGATGCGCTGCCCTCCTTTCTCCTCCCACCTCCACGGGGCACCGGCTACTTCCCGCACGGAACGCAACAGTATAGCTGTCACTTTACGCCAGTCTCATGTAATTAATACCTAATACCTTTTATATACTATAAAGGGTCAGACGATCAATTGGAGCCATTTTCATGGCTACCGACACCCATAGACATCCGCATAGAGGCTACACAGGGGCGTTGCCCTCCATTCCTCTCCCCCCTCCATGTGCCACGTAAATGTGCCGTGTAAAATGTTAAACTGCCCAATTCGGCTCATGCATGCATGCAGCATGGCACAGCCTCTAACACACGTATCACCACCAAGCCAACATAGCCGGTACTTCACGGTCTTATTATAAGATAGGTAAGATATAACAATGGTAATACTATCTCTTAGAAAATAAAAGTGTTCACAATACATGTAAACCACATAGTACGTGTATTAAAGTGCTCTTGTAAACTACAGACGATTCGCTAATACGCCTCACAGATGCTAGTTGAAGCCTGTATAGGGGTTTGGTACACACTTCACAAATACATAGATTGGAGGCACATATTTGTATTATAATGCGAGAGAGCACGTTTTTTTATTTATTTATTGCTTTTTTTACAACAACTATTAACATGATAATCTCATTCAGTAGTGTAACACATTAAAAACTATAATTCTACATCTAAATATTATATTATTATTTACAATTCTTAAGTTTAATAAGAGATTATGGTAGCCGCCGCAAATTCACTATGATATACACATATCATAGTGTATTTGCGAATACACTCAGAAAACAAACAAACATGTCTGTTTTGACTGCAATAAGGCATGGTAATATATCTCAAATAGGTGTCTTTTTTATGGTATAGGGGGGCAAAAGAGGAGTCGTCATTTTCATGACTACCGTCGCCCATAGACATCCGCATAGAGGCTATACAGATGCGTTGCCCTCCTTTCTCCTCCCACTTCCATTTGCCGGTGTAGGTAGTTCAGATACATTATATAGTGAAGAATACATACATGATGCAAATGTAGATCAGGCACACGAATCACAACTGTTTTTAATTTTGCTTTGCATGTAACGCTGTTAAGTTTCGTGTGGTTGGTGAGTTTCCTGTGGCCCATCGGAGGATGGAAAGGGAGTAACGTCTGCATATCAATTATGTAAATGTTGTCAAACTGCTCGTTTGCCCCGGATAAAAAAGTTTAATGCTATTTTATTTATTTATTTTATTGGGAAAATAAAAAGTGATTATAAAACTACAATGATAAACTTATTATTGAGACTGTTCACCATTAAAATGCTTCCACATATAAAAATTAAAAATGTTGCTTACTTAAAAATTACAAAAAATAATTAAAAAGTTGTTGCTTGTCATTGTCAAAGTCAGACAGTTGGAGATCCCGCGAACTAATTAATTATTAGAAAGTACTTGTTTGTAAACAATTGGCTCGGTGTTAAAAAGGTCTAATTCGAGATGAGCAACCAATTTGTTATAAACTAGCTGTACCCTGCGGTTTCACCCGCGTTTAATTTCTAAGAAATCAATATAAACTTCAACACCCTATTTAACCTCCTTAGGGGTTGAATTACTAAAAATCCTTGCTTAGCGAAAACGTCATAACATCTACCTGCATGCCAAATTTCAGCCCTATCCGCACAGTGGTTTGGGCTGTGCGTTGATCACTATGTCAGTCAGTCACCTCTTGAGTTTATAGGCTGGCTGTACCCTTCGCGCGTTGTTACGCCTTCTGTCAAAAAATCTTCAATACCCGTTTTCCCATGGGAATGAGATTGCTAATCAATTTACTATAAATGACTGTTGGTAATGAAACTATGGTTGTTGGCACTCACCAAAAGACTCACTTCTCTCTTTTTGTTAAGGGAAAAAGTTTGCTAAACTATAAAATATACCTGATCGTGTTAAAATTTAAGTTTTAATGAAGTGTAGCAGTTTAAGTAAGCTTTAACGTAGTGTAGCAGTTATAGTAAGCTTCAAAATAGCGTAGCAGTTTAAGTAAGTTTTAGTGTAGTGTACCAGTTTAAGTAAGCTTTAACGTAGTGTAGCAGTTTAAACACGCTTTAATGTAGTGTAGCAGTTTAAGAAAGCTTTAATGTAGTATAGCAGTTTAAAAAAATTTAACATAGTGTAGCAGTTAAAGTAAGCTTTAACATAGTGAAGCAATTTAATTTAGTCCGTAAGACGGTGACACGTCGGTGGAAGTTTAATGCACCAGATCTCCGGGGAGGGCTTGTTGATTGCGAAGTTTATTTCGTTACGGCTTCCCCGCCGCCAACCGGCGCGGTTAACTTACAGTCAAATTGCTTTTATGATGTTAATGCTTGGAAGACGCTTCGTAATCTGCATTTTGTGTATTGAATCAACTTGAATTTAGAAATATTTATATCTCTTTTTTTCATGAAAAGAAAGGAGGGCAACGCATCGGTATAAACTATATGCGGATGTCTATGGACCTCGGTTGTCATGAAAATGTATCCGACTGCTCGTTCGCTCCCTTACATGATATAAAAAAGAACTCTAATCCTACTAATATTATAAAGGCGAAAGTTTGTGAGTGTGTTTGTTACTCTTTCAAACAAAAACTACTGAACGGATTTTCATGAAACTTTACAGTAATATAGCTTTCATATCAGAATAACATAATAAGTTAAAATTTATAGGGATTTTTTATAATTTGTTTATAATATAAAGATAACTGTCAAGTAAGTCGGAAAAAAATCAGCCCCCTGAGAGCAATATCGGCGTGCGCTGCCCTAATCGTTGGAGTTACACAAAGATAATTACTGTAGGATTATTTATCTTAAATAGTTCTAAATAAAAGTCCGCGACAGCATATATCTATCTTATATGTGTAAGTCACTATGACCAAAATAGTGAACCAAACATTCAATTAAATTGGATATTTTTTAACGATGCACATTTTAGAATATTCATCGAACTCTTATGAAAATTGATACATCTGTCACTTTACGTATTGAATGTAGATAAACTTTGTCTTTTACACTAAGTAATTTGGACGAATAGATTAAAAGTTATTATCACGATAAGATTGACTTAAACGGAATATCTAAAGCGCCTAAAATGCGCGGCGACAAATTCGATTCTCAAAGCGGTTTATTGTTTCATACAATACGTATATATTTATATTTAATATAATATATATTTCAGTATAATATTAGATTATGTATAATAATAACAACACCATTTTTGAAGTCCGAAGTCCACGCGGGCGAAGCCGCGGACGGAAGCTAGTATTCTCATAAAATACAAAAAACTTATTTCATATTTCAAATGGTGATAGTATTTGTAATTTAAAATAGTATTTCTGTCCCTCAACTTAAGGTCTAGTTTTCCTCGCGGTAGCGCTCCATTCGTTGTAAATGCACAGACATGAAGTAGCGACAAACTTAAGCTCTTTAGGCGCGTTCTAATTTCATCAGACCCTTGTTCGTAGCGCCGATGGTGTGTGGAGAAAATGTCCCAAATTTCGAAAAAACACAGGATGTTTCAAATCCTTTGAAGGTAGATTTTGATTGTATAGATCAAAAATAGTAGATCATATTATTAGATAACGAAATTCCATTCCATCAAACGTAAAATTCCATTCAAAACAAATATTTTTGGTTTTGTTTTTCATTTAAAAAAAACTTATTTAATTCATCTTATTTACTCTTAAAACATTAGATACCAAATGTCAATTAGTGGTGTGTTTCTAGTTTGCTCGGTTGCTTGATTGTTAGATGTTATCTTCTCTGTCCCGGGACACAGGATTTTGTTGTTACCCATAGTTTCCATACAAATTGCAAATGTGGACATTTTTAGCATAATACTTTGTGTGGTACGAATCATCCATCCACAACTACCTTTAACTGGGTCATTGTACAGCCTTCTTGGTTGGTTCATATATGATAAATTTATAACCGCATATCTCACGACAATTGCCTTAGGGATTTTGATTGACACTTTATCAATCAAAATCCTAATGGCCTATGAAATAAAAAAAAAGAAAAGGAGCGCGACTTCAAGGGATAATATTATTAAAAAACAATTTATTAAAATATATCTTCTTATTTTTTCGTCCTTGTGTATGTCACTGAACTCCTTCTAAACGACTGCACCGATTTTGACGAAATTTTTTTGTATATTTTGTTGAAAGGGATTTGAGAATGGTTTAAATTCACAAATCAGCCCGGTATATGGTGATGAAGTCGGTATCTCCAATATACAATGTTTTAGGGGAAAGTTGCGGGTTGAGTGCGGTTGAGTAGGGCACACGTTACGCTTTCCCATGACGACCCATTTTCCAATAATGACAAGACGTCTGTCGGGCAGCTAGTTATTTTATAAATTTTCAATGCCAAGATGTGTTGTCGTTTTATATACTTCGATAATATTTAGGGAGTTGTATAAAAATCGTAGAGAGTTCTATGCTTCTATTTTAAATACAAAAATGTTTGCATTTAATGCACAGTTTTTAATATACAAGCAAAATCTGCAACTTTTTCTGCGCCCGTCTACTACTCGTTTAACTTCTAGAAGTCAGGACTTTAGTAAGTTCACTCACAAAACCGTCTGAACTAATTTGTTGGTTGTTAAATGAATTCCTTGTCCCTGCTTTTTGATAATTTATTGATCTGATTATTATGTATTGATTAAATTAAAAACTTAAATCCCTTCAAGCAATTAAGATAATTTTCTTCTAATGTCTATATTTTGAGAGTGACAGTCAATTCAAAAACTAGAATCTACAGAGACATCCTGTATATCTACAATCTAGGCCTACGCGTAGTGTGAATGAGTCTAGGGATTAAAACAGAAAACAATTTGTGTTACCATGATCTGATGCAATATTATTCGACATGAATGTTCCAAATTTTCAATAGTAATATTAGAAGATTAGATTAGAACTTGGAACAGTTATGAATAGGATTCGAACAATACGGATCCCTAACTTGAAGTAACAAAAATTATCCTTCGCTAATTTATATAATTCCTAATGAAAATATCGAGATGAAAAATAGATGTTGACCGATTCTCAGACCTACTCGATATGCACACACAATTTCATGAGAATCGGTCAAGCCGTTTCGGAGGAGTATGTTAACTAACATTGTGACAGGGGAATTTTATATGTATAGGGATAATGGTTATTAAAGTAATTTATACTTAAATCATCATAGCACAATCATCTACTTCCTCGGTTGTGCTTATTCAGTTTGGACGCAGCGAAACAATAGAAATTATGTGTTTAGTGTATCCTGTCGAGGAATTGTATTGCAACTTATGGGCGTCGGTAGTCACGCAAATGGTTCGACTGCTCGTTTGCCCCCTTGAACTATAAAAAAAATCAAAGCTTTGGTTGCCAGTTTGGCCCCTATAATATAGATAAAAAACAAATAGAAGCTTAAGAAGATGATATAATATGTAGAGTATAATATATTAATGTTGTCAAGTTCACGCGATTATTATTCATTACAATAAAACAACTTTGACGGATGACGGAGCAATCATGGTCACGGGTGGACTCTGTGGTCCACCCGTGACCATGATTGCTGTAAAGCTCCTGAAACGTCGGGTTTTATTATATAATTAAATAAACCGCGATAAAATCATTTAAAGCCGTTTTATTGTAATGAGTTATATTAGTTGTGGCTTGAGTAGATTAAGAACACGTATGTAGAAAATATCATAAAGCTCAAAGGCACTTGTACAATGTCGTGTCATCGATAAAGACGTACAGTAATTGCTTGTCATGTCGTAAGTTGTCAATAACATCGCTCGACTTAAATTAATGAACCGTCCATCGATTTTTCCATCGACGACGCTCTGTGATGGTTGGATTTTTATCTTTAAAGTATTTCTAACATTTAACCATCGAAGTGCCGGGATTGTTTATATAAAAAACAGTTGATTAAATTATGCACAGCTTGCCGAGACGTCGATGGTTGGAGTTCAAAATCTTTATGACCTGGGAGGTACCTCTCGCTCTATATCAACACAGAGTAACAGCTATGCAGTCACGTTTTGCTCGACTTGTGAGTTTCCGGAGAAAAAGGAGAGGAGAGAAAAGGAGAGTTATAAGTTTGCATAACAATTTTGCTATGCATGTATTGTATATACTAATATACAGCGTGAAATTTTAGTCGTCATCGAAAAGACAATTTTGAGTTCTATATCAATAACAGATCCTATGTACAATATAAATTTATTAAAATAACTATTTTTTTTTTATTAAAGTCGATAGTAATTTTGCCAAACGCTAGCGATATAACTATATATATGTTCAGCAGTTTTTGCGTGAAGGAGTAACAAACAAACAAACATACAAACTTTCGCATTTATAATATGATGATGATAGGATGTAGTATGGTACCTATACGTGGACAAACAAGCAGTCATTTTCGTGGCTATCGACTCATAGGCACACCTGCATAGAGATTATACTTCCTCCAGGAATGGAGGGAGGCCGCGTTGGTCACCGCCTACTCACATTCCGCACGAAACTCGAATTTTTCGACATCTGTTTTTGTAAAAAGCTATTCATTGCTATAAAAAGATAAAGTTTGAAAATAAAAAAAAATATTATTTTTTAACGAATTCTATAATTAAAACAAACACACACATCCTTATTCTATAGCTAGAACACTTATAAATATTTGATCAGGTGCGGAGTTTCTAACATAAAGTTTTCTATAAAATTGAGTGAGCTTGATCTGAAAGTTTACACGAATGAAAAATCAAACTTATGCTAGAAGTTGATATTTGAAAGCGCTCTTAAGGTTTTATATCAAAGAAATGTGTATTTAATATTATAGGTACAGTTATATTACAATACAGTGTATGATGCTTTTATAAGCATAGTCGAATATAGTATCGTCGAATGTCGATCCTTACCCACTTCTTTGGGCGTCAAAGATAAAAGTTGTTCAATTTATTTGCACAATCATAATTACTGTTATAACTATTACTGTTAAGTTTTAAGTAGCACCCATTCCAGTTAGGGGCTCAGGGGGGCTACAGCTCCGGTCCCCGCAAGGCATAAGGGCAATAAGACAATTTTTTGTATCCATAAAAAGGGCCCCTTCTCAACTCCAAGATTCGAAAGCCGCGCCTGAATCTAATCCGGCGCTCTGTCTTAGAAGTTTTGGTGTTTTATTTAAAAAAAGTGTGTGCTTTTGACCACACAACTTAAGTAAAACATAATTATTAATTTTCATTACCACAGTTACAATGACATAACATGTCATTTAATATTTACTTTTTAAATAAAAAAAAAAATCACTTAAATCGATTTCTAATTTTGAATATGAATGACAATTTTCATTGGTCTCGCCCGATATGTGATTTTTTGTAACGCTCTCACCAGCTTACTCCCCAAGGTAAGCGCGCGTATAGAAGTTTTACTTTAAAAATATTTATTATGCTCAAGAAATGACGAAAGTCAAGATGATGATACCAATCAGAGTGTTTTACATTTGCCTCGTGTTATTCGATGAGCAAGTCCGTTGTTCGTGAAGATCGATATCGGAGTTCTGTCCAGGTTCATTATTTCAAGTGGAT
>LUGF01001254.1:38171-50542 GCA_001625245.1 Calycopis cecrops
TCCATACGGGCGAAGCTAGTAAGCTAGTAAAATAATAAATTATTTTTTTATATACCTTATAGCTGTAAAATATACATCAAATTTAACTCAGCGGTTAAGTTATTTTTTTGCGTCATGCTTTCTAAATAAAATAGTATATTGTGAAACAAACATACAAAATAATAAACAATTATATACAAGAAAAACCTCACAAAAAAGTCCACATGTGTTTTGAGCGAAAAAAACGCAATCTCCATCACTTCACCGCGGGAAAAGATTCAATTATCATAAACGCTTTTATTACTCCCGCCCTTAAATGAGAAAGAAACCTCGGAGAGATAATTTACTCAAAATATTTCGTGCCACCCCCGCGGGAGCGCCGTTACTATGTCGACCTGTTGAGCTCCCCCTCCATCGATCCGATTCCTATTTACTTCAAATGGGGGCTTATCGAACTTATCCGTAGACAATCAAACTCGCGAAATGAACCCGCCGGTGAATGGCGGCCTGAACAGATTTGATGTGTACAAATGTATTTCGTGGACGCGGCTTTGGCGACCGCCATCTTCTGATCGCTTTAGCATGACTGTGAAACGAAACGGCGCGGCGTTCTAAATTTAAATTGTTTTTTTTTTCTGAGCGATCTCAAAATGTAGGCCTGTAATTGTTTTGTCTAAAAATATTATCATGGATATATCTCCTATGTAGAAGAATGCGTTTTCTTACGGTTTAAAGTTATAAGTATTGGAGTGTGGACTATTTTTTTTAATTTTCTTGTTATATTAAAGAACATTTTAGAAACTAATTTTTACAGAAGGTAGCATGATTAACTTTACTTAACTATTTATTGTAGACATCGTATTCAGTATTACTGAAAAGTTAGAACACATTCACCCACATACATACCAAAATGAAAGCCCCGGTAATTCGGAAATACATTTTCACACCGACGCGGACATAAAGTGCAATCGCTCTACTATCGCATATCGCGATTTTAGAAAGATTTGCAGGTAGCTGCTACTAATTATAGCACTGTTTTTTTAATGGTCTATTAGTGAAAAGATGAATTGCTCTCCTTACTATGAGCCATCGGAAACTCACACATCTCTCGTGACACGTCAGCACATCTATAACTTTACGCCGGTATCGTCTGACCGAGGAGTACCTCAGGTTGTACAGGCCCCCATTCAACTAAAAACTAGTATGTGATTTAGTAGCGTGACACATGTTTCTAAATCACCATTATTACTTCGCTCATTTGACCTCGCAATGATACAAAATGGCCGGCCTCGCTTGGCATCAGGTGAGTCGCGCGCTGGCCCGTAATATAGAAAAAAAAATTCAATATCAGATTCCGCATTTTATTAGTCGTTTATGTCGGGACATAGGAAATATTACCATCGTTCGTTTTACAGAGACGTTAAATTGTGTTCGTAAATAATTTGACATAAAACGATTTTCATTGCGCGGATTCCGATGGCACATAAATTATTTTCTTTGTAAATACGCCGGTGGAACGGAACATAATTAAAGAATGGCTAATCGCGGTCGATTGGTAGCAGGTTCCGTAACTTGTCAGTGGCCTTTTTTTAGGGGAATACAAAAAAGAGAGAAAACATTTTAAGCTAAGAGCCACAAAAAAGGAAAATTACGGACATTTCAAATTATAAGATTTAAGTGGTCCTTGTAAATCGGTCTCAAACTCGGCATTTGCTGGCATACATTGTCAGCGCCGGATAATATTTACGTAATATGATACCTAGGAGCCCGGGTGGCCCCTAGATCTATGTCGGACTCGACACTAAGTGCAATACCGACTCAAACAGTTCAGCCACTATATTCGAGGGTCCCGGATCTGAAGCCAACAAAATCACTCCAATGACAGGCTGGCCTCGAAGAGGCCAGGCTTTTCTCATTGTGGACAGTTCGGACACGAATTACAATTTGCTGCGCCCATAAACATCAGAACACACTTTTGTTCCAGTTTTTAAATCCAGATTTTTGTCCTATAGAATGGGTGACCCATTCAAAAGGACCTTATGTACTTGACTGTACTTTGTGGAGGAGAGGCACCATCGGGCTTGGCATCTCTATCAGCATAATTGCAGAAATGTATGTCGTCTGTATTACAGTGATGTAGGATTACTGTATTGTAAAATGCAGTAAACGCAGTTGACTTGGAATCTTTCACTGATGTACTGCTGAATCTATACTAATAATATAAAGCTGAAGAGTGTGTTTGTTTGAACGCGCTAATCTTTGGAACTACTGCTTCAATTCGAAAAATTCTTTCTGTATTAGTTAGTCAATTTCGCTAGGAAGGCTATAGACTACTTACGGTAAAAAAATTCACGTAAATGAAATTGCGTGCGTCCGCTAGTATATTATAATGGTATTTCACTGCAAAACCCTGGTGTTGCAGCTGTGTGGGCGTCGGATATCACCTTCATCTCTCTACTATAAAAAAAGATAAAACGGCCCTAATTCCCTTAATCAAACGACTCATTGAATAAACATTTCGAAAAAACGTAGATTATTTTAACGTTGCGTTGTTTATTTTCCTCCATTCCATCCGCGAAGAGATCTCTCTAAGAAATGATCTCGTAATTGTGATGATGGGGACTCCATCTTGGAAATTAACGCAATAACTCCGGGTCGCGATCTCTTCACAAAATAAACGGTCCGATAGATTTACCGTGGTAATACATTTTATTTACCGTGGTAATAATTTATTGTTGATAAAGTTTCTGTTGCCTGTTTGATAGTAATAATCGACCTACCGACTTAAAAGCTACGAGGCAGTGTCTTGGGACCCGCAACGAATTTAATCAAAAGAAAATAGGAATAAGAAGAAATTCCACGGAATACACACGGAAAAAAAATGTGTTGGAGATGTCGCCCTTTAGTTGAGCTACTTCATCGTGTCGGCTATTCGTCGATTAAATTTTGGTGCTATGTCAATGCAATAATCGTAACATCCACTAACATCGTACAACTCCGTACAAGATGAGAGCTCCGAAGTATTTCACACATTCCGTGGCGACGAGTCGCCACATAGAAATAATAAATCACTCACCGCTATAGACGTTTTATATCAGAAAATATTTTACTGTGTAAAATCCACGTTGAACAAGGTAACAGGTAGTAAATTAATAAATTTTCTCATTTTCTTAAATTTGCGCCTTCATTTCTACGAGATAAAATGAGAATGTTCTCGCCGCTGGGGGTTTAACGAATTAAATCATAGACTTTAAAGCCACTCTAAACGGACCAGCAGACTTAATCATAGTATTACCATGTCATGTATTTTTGAAGTGAAAAGTTCTGGTAGGCATTGTTTTAAGTTTTTATTTCCATCAGCCGCCTCTACAACATGGCGATTACCTCATGATAAGAGATTGCTTTTTTAAAGTCCCTATGAGGAGGCAAATGAGCAGTTGGGCTCCGACTGCACATTTGGACCCCTTGGGTGCCCTATAGGCCATTGGAATCGCAGAGCAATCGATTTGTTGCTTTTATTGAGTATAAATCGCAGGTGATGTAAATTTTGGTGTATCTTTTTTATTGTGGACAAACAGGCAGTGGGGCCATTTTCATAATTATCGAAGTCCGTAGACGGTAATCACGAAAATGGTACAGATGCGTTGCCCTGCATCCTCCTCCCTCCTCCATGGGCCAGCGGCCTACTTACACGCCACGCGAAACGCGACAGCTTCCTCAGCATTCTCACAGACACGGCCACAAACAAGATATAGGACGCGCTATGATCCATGGTGGCTACGAAATATCATTCAATCTTCTAGGCATCGATTATTCAAAGACGGTTTCCTATTAAATGATTTTGTATGACTTGCAGTTTTTGAATGACATGGGTAGAGCAGGAAATTTAGAGAGGCTTTTGATTTCTTTTATTTTCTTACAGTCCGTTTTCTTTTGTTTCTTTTTTATATTTTTGTACCTAAACTTAATATTACAACCTTTTAAACCTGTCCTAAATGAATGACAGATGATCATTATCAACCTACACCACTCAAAATATAAAACTACCCTGTAAAAATTTCCTTAAAAACGTGAGGTTAAAAAAAAAGGGTAAAAGCAACGCTAAATATCTCAACGCTATAGAAATTTCTCTTTGGACAGCATACATAGCATTTATGTATGGGTAAGCTAACACTAAACAACGCAAATATCTCAACCCTGTGGACATCCTTAAAACATAAGCGTACATAACATTTGTCTATCGCTAAGCCAATACTAAGCAACGCAAAATACCTCAAGCCTGTAGAAATTTCTCTAAAAACATAGGAGTACATAGCGTTTCTCAATCGCTACCCCAGAGCAACGCAAATATCTCAACGCTGTAGAAATTTCCCTAAAAACTATCGCTAAGCATTCGTCTGTTGCTAAGCTAACCCTACACAGCGCAATATATCTCAAACGTGAAGAAATTTCTCTTTCTGCGCACATAGCATTTGTCTATCAAATAAAAAAATCATGAGATCGATATCCCTAAAGTAATATTGGAACATATAAGCGAGCGCTTACAGGGCCGTAATAATTTGAGGATCGTGGAGGTTTTTATCGCTAGAGCTGTTTGTACACGAATTTTATAGGCTCCATATTCGAGCGCTCTCTTTACCAAACTTTTTTTATTATACCCACCGTCCCGACAGCTGTAATGTCATAATTGCAGAATTTGTTGTCATGGTAACGTGTTCGCATTTCCGAATCACTTTCAAACATTTTCGGACATTATAAAATTAGCGCCGCTCTAACGAAGACCAAGGATACGGTATTGTAATATTCTTTACTTTCCATCAAGATCTGACAATGTCACTTCTTGATGGAAATTCATAATATTATAGGTGTTTCATATAAGTGTTTTATACTACTTCCACTTTAAAAAAAATCTATTGTACTCTCCACAAGAGTAAAACATACATCCATATTCACAAATCTTGGAATCTAATAATAAATAGGATAATATTTTACCTCACCTCAACCAACTTCAAACAATGGTTAAAAACAAAAGTTTATGACATTACTGTCGAACGAAAGCCCAAACAGACAGCCGAAGCTCAAAGCTCATTCGCCAAATTCACTGAAAGGATCTAAATTAAATTAGTTTGATAAACAATACGCCTCTTTGTGATCACGTTCAAAGCCCACAGTGCTTTTGAAATTTGACACAGGAGTATTTTAAATACACAATTCTGTCTGATTTTGGACTTTGTTCATTAGTGTTCGATATTTAGGGCTTTATACCGGATTGAGCAAGGAAGAGTTTTTGAGTAAATGTATATATGCGAGAGCGTGCTATGCAAAGTTGGGTTATTTTATTATATTTAATAAGGCAGTTGGATGTGTCATCATAATATGTCACAACCTTGCTCCTTTTATCTTTATTTAGTCTCTCAGTTAGACCATCCGTATTCAGACTAATTGCACGTCTACAACACTTTACGACGGCGTTCTGTGAGCCAGATGTACTTATTTATTAGTAAGAGGTAGTGCTTTGCTGCATGCATGCAAGCAGCCGAATTGGGTAGGCACGACCGGGACCTCTCGCTTACACGATTACTGCGTGAAGTGACAGTTGTGCTGGCGCGTCTCGTGCGGTGTGTAAGTAGCCGGTGGCCCATGGACGAGGGGAAGAGGAAGGAGGATAACGCATCTACGGATATGCCTATGGGCGTCGAAAGTAATGAAATTGGCTTCGACTGCTCGTTTGCTCTCTCATACTATAAAAAAAATTGTTTGTCCGAATCGTAGCAACGATAGCTCGGTATTACCATTTGCGTAAGCTACAGTTTGTACTTTTCTATAGCGGATATGAAGTTACTAATGAGGAAAGAAGCACAAGAGGCCTTTTCATTACGTAAAGAGGCAGCGCAGAATGCAGTTACTTTTATATATTAGTAACAAATTAATTTAATTAAATAAAACGTTACATTATGGCACGCAAATATGCATAACTTTTGTAATGCACTATAATAAGTAAATTATCAACACCAAAAGTTCAGACATAATATTATGTGTTTATATGTTTGTAATATTATGTTTTGATTTCACAAAAAAGTATTACTTAATTACAAACAAACTCATGGTCGAACTCTATACGAAGTCGAATGGATATTTTTATAATTTTGATCAGATTTTGATCTCCGGCAAATATTATTACAAGCAAATATTATTTATGAGGTTCGACTTAATATGTTCTTGTTTTTGTTGTTTGATAGAACGCGTGGAGTGTCCAATAGTAGGATCTGCAATCTCTTGAAACAGAAAAAAACAATTCTGCCGACCATCTCATGATTTTGGCTGCTGGAGATAGGATTTGACGTAATTTCTATGTTCAGTAACAATTCTATAGATAGATGGAATATTGAAGACGATTAATCAATCTTATCAAAGTAATAAAAAAATCTAAAATTTGATTTTTAGAGAACATTTACAAAATATATAATAAGGTGAGATTGACTCTCCGAATATTGCATACACTTGAAGCATTTTCGTATATAGGATAGGACTTCAACTTCCTATTTGCCGCAAATATTATAAATGTGATAGTTTGTAAGTGTTTTTAATAAATATTTTACATACAAATTACATAATGGATTTTTTGTAATTGGTTATGGTATATCTGTAACCAATTCTTAAATAACATAAATATCTAATATCCCAAAGAAAAGACGAGAAAGATGATGATTCTCTTCCTAATTATTGTACTTTTTGATTAATGGCTAACATGGGGCAACTAGTAAAATAATTAGAGATTTGTTATATTATCTGTGAAAAATAGACTCATCTCGAGGCAAATCTTTACCTAATCAAAATAACTGTAGATTATTATTACTTATTCTATCTAAAACACCTTTACAGAGTATTTCGAATCGAATATTCATTTAACACAGCCATTTACTCGACGTATCTTTGGGTGTTGCCAAGATCAATAAGACGTTAAGCCCAAGAGACGGATATTCCCCGAGGAAAAAAGAAAGATTAGAGAAAAATATTGGAAAATTTTCTGCTAGAATTATAGATGTTGACCGGCCCAATTAGGTGAGCTCTAATCTTATTTCGTTGCGGGAAAAATATTATACCGGCGGCGAAATAACGCTGTCAAAATATGTATTTTCATTTAATTTTTTTCGATGGTGTGGAAAACGCTAGTCGCACAACGAACGAACGTTGGTAAGAGGCATGATACGACCAAGGCCGGAGGTGTTCTTGCTCACATATACCCCCGTGAAGTTATTGCTACACTCGAACACGACATGTTCAGTGCTGTTTGTGAGTATCTAATGGCCTATTGCAGGAGGAAGGGGAGAAGAGTAACATGAGCTATGTTACCATGTTCCTCCTGCAATAGATCTAGATATGCTCTAAGTACTACTGAACAAAACTGAGACTTAGTACTTCCTCTTAAGCAGTAGAAACATGTGTTATATTCTAGCTTAGAGGGAATGGTTTTAAGTTGTGTGAATTTTTGTTATTTTTTACCTTAGATAGATAATATATTACTAATAATAATTAGTAAAAACAATAATGTGTAATTACTATTTATCAACTGCTCAGTTTTTAGATCAATATTTTATCGCCTCATTTATAGATTCTCATTAAAATCGATTAAATTGCAGATTGCTTTTAGCTAATAAGCAGCTAAGATTGTAGACGGTTTAAGAAAAGAGAAGAGCTTATTACTTTAAAGGATTGTAAAAGGTGAAGCTTTTGTTACTCTGTTAAATTCTATATCAAAAGAGTTTGCGAGTGAAGAAAATTGTTCTAAAGCACGCGGAGCTTTAGGGAACTTGCGAAGCTGCCGCGTTACGACCTTATAAGCCTTCGGGGCAAACACATTCATTAAAGATAGGAATCGTGGGAATTTATTTGTGAAGAAAACAAGTTTTTTTTCATTCACGCAATAAGTACTTAACCGACCATCATGAAATTTTGTACACATGTTCTTAGAGGTATGACAGGATAGAAAACGACCCCCGAAAAGCCACCTTGTCGTGGTGGTCGAGCTCTATGATCTCCAAGGCTATGCTGGGGAGAGGCCAGACTAAGAGCAGCTCGACTCGAGGTCCTTCACCACTCCGTCAATCAGCAGAGGGCGTCGTGGATTGGAACGACTCGCGGGTCCGATCTGGACATTGGTGGCGTGCTTCTTTGGAGTCCTCCATCCTGACCCCTGACTCCGTGCCAGGGGTCAGGATGGGAACCTGACCTCATTGCACGGATCCACGTAGTAGTGTTCAGAGTTCAATAATATAAAATACTTTTTGTCGCAAAATAAATTTCTAGCAATTATATAAAAAAAAAACTTCAAAAAATGTTCCGTACAAAATATACAATAACAACAACCACACATCTTCACACCAGTTCCGTAATTCACAGATATATAGCGCTACATATCACGACCTCTATACAAATATTTTGCATCCTCAGTACAAAAAATCTCCATTTCGTACGATATCGTCGACAATAATGTTTATCTACCTCCGTAGGTGACCGGAACCTTTATTGTCGTTTCGATCTCGTATTCAAATATTGTACGCCATCACGGGCGAGGTCCTGGCGCGAAAATAGACACCGTACCCTCCGGAGTATATTTAGAGAATGCTAAACCAATTATCCTTTTCAAATTGGCGTGAAAAAGGATAAAGGGGTGGCGACGTATCTGATAACGATCGACTTTTTATAGAATAAATGTTTTGAATAACGCATTCTTTAGCTCGAGTTTTGTTAAGAGGTAGTGCCCGTGCTATTTGTCCAAATTGTCCGATTCGGACTAACTCCGCCAATCATCCTGTTTTACGCCGCCATTAGCTGGTTCAGAAGGACGGGTGGAGGACCTCTCAGCTGAGCGACTCTTTGTCTGTCCTCTCCCGCCAATCTTATTCGGTATGGATAGCCATGTCCGTCATAGCCTTGGGGATCACAGTGTCACACAAGGCCCCCACCACGACTGGGTGAGAGCATCATCTGGGGTGTTCCGAAAACAGGGCCTAACATAATAATCCCTTTTAGCGACAAACTAAGAAATTAAATGCACAGAATTATGTTTTTATTTAGCGTAGTAGTTAGCGTGTAGATTAATGAAGAAAATAGAGTAAGCCAAGTGTCGACCCTATCTACAGCATAGACGGGAATGCATACAAAAATTGCAGTTTCAACGTTTGCAAAAGTTTTCCAGCTTTCCTTTTGTAATTATCTGAGTTTCCAGGAAAATTCAATAGGAACAGGAGCGATGTGGATATATAGGCGCCGGTACGTGATTTATTGTTACCAATGAAACAACCTTCGTAAGAATAAATCGCTTACAGTTTTTCCCGAATTTTCTTTTCTTACCCCACACCTATCTTCAAGTGTGAAAATTGAAAAGAAAAAGTTGTAAGCGTAATCGAATGTTTTCAGTGTCCGCTTGCCGCGTAACTAATTGTTTCAAATGAAACTTATTTAAAATTTTGCGATTCTTATGACTCCACTATAACTTTAGATGGATATAATGAAAAAAAAAATGAATATTACCCATTTATGATTTTTAATTCGATTATTTTTGAAAGTCTACTAGTTTATGCTTTTTTTTCGGTTTTGTTGACTTATAATTTTTCTATGCATGAGGGTTGTTATATATGTGAGGTAGGCATACAATAATGTCAGTGCTTCTAATAAATCAGTGCGTTACCAGCCGTCTTGTGTTTCACTCGTATCCGCATATCTCTCAAGTGTTGCGAACGTACGCATATTATGATCATTTCAGCTTGATGGCTTCAAGCTTATAGGTATGTATAATTGTATATATAATCCTAATTTCTTAATATACTAACAATATTATAAATTCGAAAGTTTGTATGTTTGTTTGATTCTCTTCACTCCTTCACGCAAAAACAGTTTTACCGATATTCATGAAATTTGGCACACACGTAGAGAGCAACTTGAATTACCACATAGAATAGTCATTATCCCGAAAAAGTGTTCCTATGGTATGCCATGGGATGATTTTCCACGGGATCGAAATTTACACGGGTGAAACCGCGGGGTACAGCTAGTAAGTATATATATTTGAGTTACGTATATTTAGGTAGGTATTTTTGAGGTACGGAACCCTAAAATATAATCTCCTCACGACCAGCCAATATAGATATTTAGAACTTTCGTTTTCATATAATAAACGTCAGAAGCAAAGCCGATGATCTCCTCGCAACGGCACCGGCTTCTACGTACTACGTAGACACCGTTTCAAATAAACTGAATCACTTTTTTTTTCATTTCTGACCTTAAATATAATAAGAGGTAGCAAGAGGTCTTATCTCCAATCTTGTTTCTTTTTATCGATTGCTCCTATCTTATCCACTTTGCATTTTTTTATTTATCAAATTGTATTGGTGTTTTCCTGATCAACAATTTGAATATTATGTTGTGTTTAGATATTACGCGAAAAATATTAATCATTATTTGTATCGTGGAGCATTTTTTTCTGTTCTGGTTAATACCATTGTCACATTTCCTTAACTTTTTTATTATATTTTTACTCAAACTATAGTACAAGCTTTTAGGGGCCAAATTAAACAGCAGAATTACCAGTTGAAGCTTCGTTTTAAGGGTCTTTGGCAATCATTAACTTAATATAAAATAAAGAAAATTTCTAAGCTAACAAGTATGTGGTGTGCACATACTTGTTAGCTTAGAAATTTTCTAATTCACTTCCAGCTTATTACTACTGTAAAATTGTAAAATCTATACTATAAATTTACATGAAAACCCACACTGAAACTTACTATAAGCTCATACTAAGACTTATTAAAAAACCCATACTAAAATTTCCCGCTACTTCGTCTATCGTATCAATGGCGCTTTTTTATATTTTAAATATCAAAAATTTGATTTTACCGGACCACTAATTGGATACCGAACACCCTATATCTGCGAACTCAAAAAGTAACAATCAAAATCCCACACGTACTGAATACCGACTTAAACTCCTGCATACTCCTGCATATATACCTACGGGTGTTTTAATTATAAATCGGAAATGGGGCACGTTCAACAAGTGAGCCTGTCTGAGCCCGTCTGATCGTGTCGCGGAGGTTAAGACAATGAATTTATAATAAGCCTGCCTAATTGAATACGGAACGTAGAGGTAAACGGATTAAGCGGGGCGCCCATACGTTTGACGTTTTCTTATTTGGCTTACCTGGAATCTGTGTTCTAATAATTATTATTAACTGACTGCGCCCCGCAGTTTCACCTACGTAAAATTACTACTAAGGGCCTGTCCAGATTACGCGATTCGCGCGCCAATCGAATCGCGCGTATAATGTTTTTTATTCCGTTCGTTCCAAATAACACGTTTCACGCGCGTATCTACAATAAAAAAATTTACTATTTCTCTCAAATTTCTACTTTTCATGGTTCTATTGTAATAATTTGATGATTAAATATCCCATATTTTTTTTCAACTTCGTAAATAAAAAGTTTACTATTATTCGAACTAAATACGTGAAATTACTCTGCATTCGCGCGTAGTTCTATACGCTACAATGGCGCTCGAGTACTTCGACACGCCGCCACGCCGCGCCGCCACGCCGCGCCGCCGTCTCGCTCGCACGCGTTTTACGCGCGCGTGAGGCTGCGGCCTGAACGCACGTCTAAAGCGTCTAAAACGTCTTGATGAATTGCATACATTTGTGTAGAGCTGTTCACGAGCACAGCGCGGTGAGAACTAACCGCATCTGGACGCGACGTATGCAGCTCTAGTACTTCGGTAACGCGCGAGCGCCTGCTCGCGTAATGAACTCGCGCGTGAATCGCGTAATCTGGATAGGATTTTTTTATGGTAGGGAAGGCAAACGAGCAGTGGTAATCATTTTCATGATTACCGACGCTCATAGACATCCGTACAGAGGCTATACAAATGTGCTACTCTCTCTTCTCCCACCTCCAGGGGCTATAAATGTGAAGCCAATAATAATATTATATTGTTGAATACCTTGAATACTGTATCCAAATCGCTTAAGCCGTTTGTGTATAATGTGTACACAAACGGCTTAAACGATAAATGTACAATAAAAACACAAATACATTACAGTTACTGTTTTATTAAAGATATAGATATAATTAATATATGTTTGTATACTGTAAACGGGACTTAATCGCGTTATAAAGAGTCTACTCATGACCATGGCCGTTGCATTACGGCCGAAACGTCGAGAGTCGAGGTAAATACTTCGATTTTATAACGCGATTAAGTCCCGTTTACAGTATACAAATATTAATACAAATCGTGAAAGCTTTGATTATATACACGTCTAGATGGAGCATTTCAAATAAACATCGCAAAGAAAACGTCTCATTTTTCGCACAATGTGTGAGTGACAGTTATGTAC
>LUGF01001254.1:51506-72187 GCA_001625245.1 Calycopis cecrops
GGGACTTAATCGCGTTATAAAGAGTCTACTCGTGACTACAGCCATTGCATTACGGCCGAAACGTCGAGAGTCGAGGTAAATACTTCGATTTTATAACGCGATTAAGTCCCGTTTACAGTATACAAATATGAATACAAATCGTGAAAGCTTAAAACAATTTATAATTAATATATGTATAATATATATGTATAGTACACTACGTATATTTATCCAAATTAGATTAAAAAATATTCGATGTACGTAGCTACATCAAAAAACTGAAGTTGTTTTTTTGCAAATCGATCATGTTTTTTGTCCGAAAAAAGTCAATGATTCTTTTTCGTGGAATATAAATCTTCTATTTATTTGATATCGGTGACGTATTTTTTTAACTAAGTATATCGAATATCCATCCCTTAAAAAGAAAATACGAAGGATATTTAGCTGCATCGTAGTCAAACAAAACAACTGTTTTCGAGAGCCATGAGTAGAATTGGTGTGAAGGATATTAGGCTTTTAAAAAGCATGTGATTTAGCGGATTATGATCATCGTTAGTCATCAATTAGGGTTTGCTTGATTCCACCCCAAATATACTACCTTGTCGTAGTGGGGGAGAGGGGGGGGCTTGTGTGCCTCTGTGATCCCTAAGGCTAAGCCGGATAGGGCTACCCGTACTTGATAGGTTTAGGAGAGGGGCTAGACTAAGAGCAGTTTTAGTCATTAAGTATTAGTACCTGGTTGACCGAGCTTCGCTCGGATAAAAAATAAAAAGACGGAATCCCGCCATCTATTGAGGAGTAAAAAAAACATAATTATATATATTATAATATAGATGGCGCTGATATTATATATTATATATTAATATATCTTGAGAACCGAGCTTTTCTCGAACCTGGGACCTTGATAAATCGATTCCTTGAGCCGAAAAACCTCTAACCTGTAACTTTCATGAAAATCGTTGGAGCCATTTCCGAGATCCTGATTACACATATATATAAATATACAAGAATTGCTCGTTTAAAGATATTAGATAATTAGTTCAGCTGAGGAGTCATCTCCCGTCCCTCTGAATCAGCAGATGGCGGCGTAGATTGGGACGAACGACTGGTTCACACCCGGCCATTGGTGGCGTGCTCCTGTAGAATACTAAGATCCGGAGTGAAACCTGAATCCATTGCACGGTTTCAACGACGTAGTAGGGACTCTTCAGAGCAGCCAGACAGGCTCCAAGAAGAGAAGTCTGGCCTTTTCGCCGAGGAAAGGCTGTAGCTGGTGGAATTATGTTGCCGTACGATAAGTGTTTTGTCCAAGATAGGGGCTCGGGCTATACAGGCTCCTATGTATCATATATAAACGTGTTCCCTTGCGTCAAAAATCAAAAAAAAAAAAAAAAATCTCGCTATAAAATGTAATTCTTTATTCCAAAAATTGCGGTGTAGGGCTCGCACGTCGATCACACCGCTATGTTTGCTCTACACACCCCGATGCAATAATGTTGGAAGGTTATAAAGTGTTTACACTCATCAATCAAACGTCGCGCTGTGGCGGGATTATCAACAAACCCTTAAAAGATCGCCCTTTGTTGGTTTCGAGGGTTTCATATCATCACAATCAACATTTGGAAAATCGTTAAAACTGATAAATGATGTTGGTTTCCATTTATTGTTCATATAACATATTTATTTCAATTGGAAAAATAAGAAACAGTGACCATTTTTTGCTAGAGATGGCGCCATTTTGCTTTAAAGACAAATTGGACCGGTATGACCCTTCACTTCTCAATCCCATCTAGCATAGAAAGGGTAAGGGTAATCAACGTATATATACAGTAAGAGGTAATGCCACGCTGCATGCCTGCATGTAGTCGAATTGGGCCGGCACGATCGAGAGGTACCTCTCGTTTACACGAGACCGGTGTAAAGTGGAAGTTGTGCTGTCACATTTCGTGCGGTGTGTAAGTAGCCAGGTGGCCCATGGAAGTGGAAGAAGAAAAGAAAGCAACGCATCTATATGGCCTCTATGCGGATGTCTATGGGCGTCGGTAGTCGTAAAAACGGTTCCGACTGCTCGTTTGCTCTCTTATATTATTAAAAAAACAGACAAACGAGCAGTGGGAGACGGGTGGAGGCCTACTTAGCTCTTAGTCAAGCCTCTCTCCTAAATCTATCCGGTATGGGTAGCTCTATCCGGCTTAGTTTTGGGAATCACAGAGGCACACACCTCCCTCCATTTGTCAGGAAAAAATACCTATAGTTTCACACATGTCAATCCTCAACGTGAAACGAAACTTTGCCAATATAAATGTAAATGATACGCGGCAAAAATACCTGCGTGTAAAGCCGGAGACGCGAAGGGTAAATTAGTTTAATTTGTGAGATGCAGGTTCCTGCGTCTACAGTGACATACGCAAAACGTAACGAAAAACTTTTGTATTACAATAACCGAGCAAAGTTTCGCCTTTGTGATCTCAAATTGTGTTTGTAAAGAAGCCTTTTAGAAAAAAAACGTCTGCTGCAGAAAATTTATGTTGATTTCGGAATTAACTTTATAGAAAATCTCTTTGTTCTGCTCTGCGACTTTGTTATTTGGCCGTTCTTTTATTTAAGAATGATGCCTAAGAAATATTTGAATTAAGAACAATGATTCAATTTACGTTCTGTCTTACGCACTTTTTATTTGGTCATTTCGTATAACTGGCCTTACTTACTGGCCGACTTGAAAACGACATCATTCGAAATAGAATCGATAGAAAACAACAAAAAATCTTTTTTTTTTATTTTTTATCAGCATCATCAATCTTTTCGTCGTTTTCGTTAAACACAGTTATGTTTTTATTAAATATTATATACATATATAATACTATTT
The DNA here is from genome assembly GCA_001625245.1 of Calycopis cecrops. Lineage (NCBI taxonomy): Eukaryota > Metazoa > Arthropoda > Insecta > Lepidoptera > Lycaenidae > Calycopis > Calycopis cecrops. The sequence continues at coordinate 54,352 of LUGF01001254.1, forward strand.
TCACTTTCTATTAACATAATAAAAAATATAAATAGTATAAAAAAGTATTTAATCAAAGTATAATGTGAATTTCTGTCGTGATGACAAAATAATTAGTTTAGATCCAGACAATTCATTCCATCAACTATATTAATTCTAAATATCTGTCTTCTGGAATCTGTTGCCACGTAATGCTCGGTGTTACCGCTTTGAAAATTAACTGTGTGTCCCAATTGCAGACATAGCTATATAATAATTAATCAAGTGAAGATAGGAATGCTAATCAACATGTGTCAAAGCTATCCTAATCGCCTAAAGGCCTAATCGCACTAGCTACTAAAGCAATGGACCACGAACCACAAGAAGTAATTACTAGTTAATAATAGAGATGCAGATTGCAGACATACCTTAAGTATATATTACAACATTACTATGTTGTAATATAAACTAGTGGGTCCCAGCAAGGTCCCAGCGAAGCATTCGCGTTTATTAAAGTCCCCTATAAAACCATTTTCAAATAAAGTGTTTAATGTCAAATGGTTTTCATTACTTTTGTTGTTACATTTCATTTTTGTTTACTTCATATTTTCTTTTTATTTTCCACATCTTCGGCAAGAGCTCTTCAAAATGACACTATAACAAATCTTTATCATTATGATTATTATCACTACTATCGGCTCATTTTTTTGTTTGGTAACACAGGGGAATGACTTTACGCACGCTATCCAGGAGCTAGGGTGGCTTAACCAGGTACTGTTGGGCTCGCAAACGGGGATGATTTCCGACTGCTGTTTTACAGTCCCTACTACTAAGGGAAACCATGGAATAGAGTCAGGTTGCCATTCTGACTCCTGACCCCAGTACTCCAAAGGAGCACGCCACCATGACCATGCTACGCCACCATGTTGCATGAGCCGCCAGTTGGCCTATCCACGCCGCCATCTAATGATTCAGAGGGACGGGTGGTAGACCCTCCAGCTGAGCTGCTCCTAGGCTGACCTCTCACCTGTCCGATATAAGCTTTGGGGACCACAGAGGCACGCAAGGCCCCTCCACCACGACAAGGTGGCAGCATCTTCTGGGGGAGGATCGGCTTACGCTTATAACGTTTAAGAAAATTTCTCGTAGAGCTTAAGGCTTCGCTTCGATATACAGGGTTGATAATAGCGAGAGGCATTAAATGAAACCACATATACTTTAAGTGCATACACTTAATCCGAAAGTATTAAAAAAAAATTACGACAAGTATACGAAAATACTTTTTTCAAACAAGTTAAATAGCGAAAAATGTCACTCTTTGTACCGGGCGGCTACAGCGAGCAGGGGGTGAATGACTCCCGCCGGCCATAGTATATAGTTATCCAATAATAAGAAGAGAAGTATCGAATATCTAGATCGCAATAATATTCTAAAGTAATTATTTTGTTAAGGCATCTTTCGAAAAGCTCAATTTAATAATCTTATAAGTTTCAGCGATTATGATTATTAAATGAATGGGACAATGATCATAATATAAAATACTAGCTGCTGCCTGCGGTTTCACTCGCGTAAGTTTCGATCCCGTGGAAATATCGCGATGAATAATTCTGTGCCTTTTGTGATGAGTGATGTAAGTCGACGAAAAAGGGTAAACCTTTTTTGTTTTTTTTATAAAAAAAATAATTAGCAAAAAATTATGATTTTTTTGATCCAACTCAAGTATTTCTCTTTGATAATATAGTGAAAAGCGATACAAGTAGCAGAAAAAAAGTGCATATTGATGTAAAACTATTTTTTCCCCTATATGTATTGGTTCGAAAAGCAATTTCTCGTGTTTAGTTTTAGGCTTTCTAGTATTGCACAATGATATAACTAAACTTGTATCTTAAAACACATATTTTTACTCGTATTACAACATCGTATTACAACATCTTAGTAGGTACAACTTGTAGTTTTTGCAAGAAAAATCAAGATTTTCTCCAAATTTATAATATTTATGAACGAGGTGGTGATTAATAATATTATAAAATAATCATAAAATAGTGTGACGGCCATTTTATTTTCACTCGAAACACTTTCACTCACAACAACGTGACCCGTACTCCCCACCTCGGAACGGAAATTGCTACATTTGTGGTACAATTGCTTTGTTGGCAACACTGATGTGAGCAAACAGGTTTGCCATATAATAATATTTATCTCTAACTATATAGAATGTTTCTTGTATATAAAATTCTCGTGTCACAATGTTAGTTACCATACGCCTCCGACACGGTCCTAATGATTCTCATGTGTTATTGAATAGTAGTAGTAATTTATAGTTTAATCATTTTCATTGCGGACGATTTACTTGGTTCTTTTAATAAGAGGTAGTGCTCTGCTGCAATTCAAGCGAAATGGCTTTACCGGGGGTACCTCTCGCTTTCTTTTTTTTTTTATATAGGAGGGCAAACGAGCAGCCGGAGCCATTTTCATGACTACCGACGCCCACAAACATTCGCATAGAGGCTATACAGATGCGCTGCCCTCCTTTTTCCTCCCACCTCCATGGGCCACCGGCTACTTACACAGAGCACGAAACGCGACAGCACACAGCTGTCACTTTACGCCAGTCTCGTGTAGCGAGAGGTACCTCCCCGGTCGTGCCGGCCCAATTCGACTACATGCAAGCATGCAGTGTGTCACTACCTCTTACCAAAATCAAATCGCTTACACGATACCACCGTATTGTAACAGCTATACTGGCGTGTATTGTTCAGTGTGTGAGTTTAAGGTGGACCATGGGGGGAGAAGGAGGGAGGAGGGTCGGTAGTCATCAAAAGGCTTCGAATGCTCGTTTGTTAACACACAATTGAAACTAAATAAGTCGTCAGTAGTTTAGTTAACAGTAGTTTAACAGTTGTATTTATACGGCTTTAAATTGCCAGAGTAGAAATGTTGTTCTTGGCCGAACTACGGCTAATATGTTATATCAGGGGCTAAAACCGTGGCATTGGACTATAAATAATCTTATTATTATTGAAAATGCTCAAGATGTTTGTTACTTAATCACGCAGACAACATCAGCAAAATCGGCTAAGCAGATTTGGACCAAATTTAAAACATATGCATAATAATTCACGATGTGGCTGTGTGTGAGCACTTGTGTGTGTGTACTTTTTTCCTGAAAAGTGATTAGTATAATAGGGTGAGATAGATTTTTTTCGATCGCACAAACTCGGGGGCAATGTAACGTTATAGGTACTTAGGTACATTATAAACAATACATCCTTTATGCCCTTTTATTATGACAACAGCGTAATCCGATAATAAGTCATCCCCAAAAAGCAATTGCGTTAAGTTTTAATGCATGGCGGAGAATCTCTGACTATTATTAAGAGTTTTAAAAATAATATCTGTGGACTTTCCACATCGCGTTAGCCTCACCCCGTGTCGCAAGGACTTGTGTGACAGGTACTAGACAACGGAAATATATTTAAGATTTCTCTTATAGAAATATAATACAATGGAAACATACATGACCTAGATTGGTTTCGAACTTGCCACTTTATTTTGCATCCTGGTGCAACTTGCTTCGCTTATTCGAGCTATGTTACCACTGCGCCAGCCAATGGCCGAGATCCCAATAAATCTTAAATCCAGCCAGAAGTTAAATCCGGGACGTTATAGTCTGCGTACAGGACTGCTGCTAGACCAACAAGGTAGTCAGTGGCGACGTCTCATGCATACGAGTTTTCGGTGGCTCATTATATTAGAGGATGGAAAGCGTCAAATGCGTTGAGCATTGTTTGCCCTATCTTAACTAGATAGTATAAAACAAAGATGCTATCCGTGTCGGTTCAAATATGTGACGAATTTTGATGCAGTTTTTTTTGTGGATCGAGTGATGAAAAAAGATTTTTATGTATATAATATGTTACCTATTATATTAATTGTACGCGGTTAACACTGCGGGGCACAATTAGTATGCTATACAAAGCATAAAGCTTACATATAAATATGAGTAAGAGGTAGAGCCACAATGCATGCTTGCATGCAACCCGATTGGGCCGGCATGACCGGGGAGGTACCTCTCCCTTACACAAGACTGGCGTAAAGTGACAGCTGTGCTGTCGAGTATCGTGCTATGTGTAAGTAGCCCATGGAGGTGGGAGGAGAAAGGAGGATAGCGCATCTTTATAGTCTCTATGCGGATGTCTATCGACGTCGGTAGTCAAGAAAATGGCTCCGAATGTTCGTTTGCCCCCCGATACCATAAAAAAGCGTCTAAACATGCTCGCAAGCCTACACCAGATTTACTGACGATAAAGTATATGAGCGTGATTAAATGACGTCGGGCTAATTTTCGCTTCACAAACACGGCGCTCGGTAATTTATGCAAATACAGCGCAGGTTTATCAGCGTCGTAAAGCCTCCAGAATTAACCGCGGCGTATGACGTCATCGCCTCATAAAAGTTATGAAGGCTGTTGCTTTTGTTTTCTTTGCTCATAAACGGAATGTATCAGTTTATGGGTTTATATTGATGGCGCCTTTGGTTGGTGTGTAAATTACTAATTAATTATATTATTATAATAACATTTTGTAATTATGACTTCATGGTTACACACACACATGCACCCATGGTCACTGGTGGACTGACTCACCAGTGACCGTGGTTGCTTGCCGTTGCCGTGCCGTTAAATAAACCGCGATAAAATCCGTTACATTCATTTTATTGTAATAACATTTTGTAATTAGTCATCATATTATACCATATATTATATATCTGGACCACAATAACACAATACCTGGAAACCAAATAAAATATCTGGACAAAATTTAGAATAATAGTGATTTTTGGATTATAGTCGGTGCAAAAATTAACACATTATTACCTACTATTTCTTCAATAGGTAATATCTGTTTGGTCGGGACACATTACCTTTTTTTGGGACATAAGGAAATTTGTCTAGACAATCCCACTAAGGGACATTTGGAAAGTAGTAGTACACTTTAGTAAGAAGTAGTGCCATACTGCATGCATGCCTGTAGCATGACCGGGGAGATATCTCACGCTTACACAAGTAAGATGACAGCTGTGCTGTGGCGTTCTTGAGGTGTGTTAACCGCCAGTGGCCCATGGAGCGGAGGGGTGGCAACGCACCTGTAACACCTCTAGGCGGATGTTCGTAGCTCTGCTTCGAAATTAAAATAAAACAATAGCAATTAAGCTATATTGAAATATCTATCTGTACCCAGTGAGTTGTTATTACTACGTATGTACGTACGTATGATAGTAATATACTTCAATGTCTGTATCTTTCCATTATTAAACGGATAAAGCTGCGAAACGCAGCTAGTCCATAATAAATTGAACGTCGTGTATATTAACCAGCCTTATCGCTAATAATATAGTCTATAAATACTTGGATGTACGCAATATCTATTCTGAGCTGTTAACAAAATCAATATGCTGTGTGATACTAGATTAGAACGTTCGGGAACTCTTTGTATTTCTAAAAACGTAACGATAAATCATATTGTAGTAGCACGCGTACGCAGATAAGTCCACTTCTCATGAAAGCCAATAACTAACAAATTGAATGGACAACTGGTTTTCGAATTGAAGCTTTAAGTCGGAGGGCAGAAAGTTGTTTTTGTGTCGTACATGTCTGGTTTGTTTTAGATCTAGTACACATGTTTCTAATGTTGGTGCGTTGCAACCCAAACGGACCGATTGGATTGAGGAATTTGCCTTCTCCTATATTTGTTTGGTTGGTTTTAATTAAGGATGCGCTGTCGACGGCCATGAAGGTGCTGCTACCTTGCCGTGGTGGGGGGGTTGCGTGCCTCAGTGATCAGTTCAAGTGGAGAGGTCCTCCTCCCGAACCTCTGAAGAGCAGACAGTAGAGTGGATTAGAACGAGTGGCAGATCACTTGCTCGTGCTCCACATGGCGGCGTGCTTCTTTGGAGCACTGGGGCCATGGGTCAGGATGGGAACCTGACCCCATTGCACGGTTCCAACGTTGTACTAGGGACTGTTCAAAAGCAGCCGGACAGTCCCCAAGTTATAGCGGCTGAAGGCAGCAGCAGGGGTTTAGTCGATATTGCACTCCCAAGTGTCGAGTACGACATAAATCTAGGGGCCACCCGGGCCGGGTATCATACGTAAATGTATTCCCCTGCGTAAACAAAAAAAAAGGATGATGAAAGAGGTAGTGCCACAGTGCATGCTTGCGTGCAGTCGAATTGGGCCGGCACGACCGTGGAGGTACCTCTCGCTTACACGAAACCGGCGTAAAGTGACAGCCGTGCTGTCGCGTTTCGCGCGCTGTGTAAGTAGCCGGTGGCCCGGAGAGGTGGGAGGAGAAAGGAGGGCAGTCTCTATACGGATGTTTATGGGCGTCGTAGTCATGAAAATAGCTCTGACTGCTCGTTTGCCCTCCTATACCATAAAAAAAAATGCGCTATCAACCTCCTTGTAAGAGGTAGAGTCTAATTAAAATAAACTAAATTGGGAGGCATCTCTCGCTCATATATCGCGGTGAAGCAAAAGCTTTTACATTTAGTGTAGTGTAAGTTTCAGGTGGCCCATAGAGAGAAAAAGAGGAACAAGGGCATTGGCACAACATTAACATCGCATCCATCGTATATTTGTAGCCTCCATGTCACACTCAGGGTCCTTTGTTCTCCATGTCTTTTCATCGAACACAACTGTATTTCGTAATGAATAGATAACTGTCACAACGGGGCCTTGGTGTCTGGTTATCTTTTGATGTCTTACGCATGTTGTGCCAAATTTTGGAGTTAGGTTTGTGGAATTTGGGGACGAGTGGGACATGCCAGTGCCTTTATTCTAGTGAATTCAAGTGTACGTTAGCTCAATGGTTAGATAGTACTAATTTTTAAGGTACAAGTGGATGAACGCCTTTTGATAATCAGATACGCGTAATTGTTTTGCATATTATGTTGTCGTACTTTACTCTTTCCCCTTCAATCAGCCTCGGGAAAATGGTAATCATCATGCAAAACGCTAAAGCATAGCATCAGTATAAGTAAGGTCCGGACGCGCCGGCCCAATACAGCTGCCATGCAGCATGTTACTGCACCTTAATACAAAAGTTAATTAATTTCTTCATTTAAGTGTTAAATGTAACATACATTGATCTAATCTAAGTATGATAAAACTCAGTGTTCTATCGTATTCTATATTACACCTAAAAGATATAGTTGATTGTATTCTTTATGAAATTATTTGAAAGTAGCAGAGGCCCTCACGCTCCTCTCCCACGTCCTCAGGAAACTGCTGCTCATGTGCTTATGGAATGCACGGGAGTGGCAGCACAACGAGAGTCCTACTTAGGACACCCTGAAACGCTCCAGATGGCATGCGCCAATGGCAAGAAAGTGCTGGCCTTCCTGAAGGAGCTGAACTAGGAATGACGCATGCAGGAAGACATAAGGCCCACCCATACGCAAAATAGGCGCAGCAGCGTCTAGTTGCGGAAACTGCCCGGGCAACAAGTAACAAGAGGTCCTCACGCTCCTGTGACGATGGTGAAGATAATTAATTTTAATGAAAAGTTATAATAAATATAATTATATTATGACACTATTGTTATTTGAAATATTTAAGGCAATAGTAGATCATGTTTTTGATTACGATTCGGATTCCATCCATCGCGTTTCGAGTTAGATATACATATCCACTTGTAGAATATGATAGAACATCCGCAATAAACGAGTCTATCGTATTCTACAAGTGGGTATTAATATCAAACGCGATATAATTCGTTAAAAGAATCGTAATCATGAGCAACATTCGCGTAAATATACAAAAGAAAGATCAGTTTTTGTTTATACTTAGGTTAGTTGGTATATTTTTTTGTCTTTTTTTACGTTTATCTACTTTATTGTCTATATATTGTGCAGTACTGAATAAACGTTTTTCTATTCTATTCTATTCTATTCTAACAAGTAAGTTCCTTGAATCTGTGTCTAATCTCCCTCTAGTCGGGGATCTCATAAGCACATGCACTTATTTAGTTCGTGGCCTCGAATCTGACCACCGGACCCCACAAAGGCCCAGTGGCAGCTCATAAATTCCCTGCAATTGAAAAAAGATTCTTTGAACGCATCTTTTGTTACACACATTGACGTAAGACAATAAACTAAATATGCTTTAGACTACACCCGCTCAATTATTCTAAGCGAAATTGCTATAATAAAATAACAATGTAATGCTTTTATGTGAGTAACGAGTAAATTATTGCTCACTCTTACGCAAAACGTTTTTCAATCTTGTTTTTCCATGTTCCGTAATGAAATTTGTACTCAATTGTGGTGGAATTACGTTTAGAACAAAAGCTTTTGTATTCCTCTATCATATAGAGCAGGGGTTCCCAACCTTTTTTTGGCCAGGGACCAGTTTTATATTATTCTCGATAATTATTCTCTCTTCTCCCGATTCTCTCGATAATTCAGGGTCAATAACGTAGATATATAATATAATATAAATATATAATATTACGAACTCACTGCACGACAACCAACGGCATATCCCCCTCAAAATTTAAAATTATTCGCGAACCAAATGTTGGCTTGTGCGGACCACTGGTTGGGAGCCATTGATAATATCTACATGCTGCAAAGTAATAATAATAATAACTTTATTTCCGTTCAACATTAGGTGGTAATATTACAACATGTTCGAGTCCTCCTAGTAGGTTTTATCAACCTGTGTCAGGAGGCCTCGCTCTTCCATATTAAAAACAATACTAACATTATGACGGATACAAAACAATAAAAACAAAATTTCACATGAGTTTGTGACTTGTTTGTGTGTGGTGGTGGTGTGTGTGTGTGTGTGTCTGTGTGTGCTGTGTCTGTGTGTGTGTGTTTGTGTTTGTGTATGTTTGTGCTTGTGTATGTGTTTATGTGTGTGTGTGTTTTTATATGCTAATTATCGATTTTAACAAAAATGCGCTAACCTTTACAATAATGTACTTAAAATTAAGTATAATTTCTTAACATTCTAAGTTATCTAAAAAATAGGCATTACATTTTCAGTCTCAAGATAATTAAGGGTATTTAGCCATTTTAACAACGTTTGTTTACAATCGTAACTATTTAAACCATAAATATTAAGCTTTCGATTAATCTTGTTATATAACATAACTGATAACTAACTGAACGTCAAACTGTCTTTTTGCAAAAGTTGATTTAAACATTGGTAATTGAGCTACAGTATGAGTTCTTCTCTTATCCAATATTTCAGGTTTATAAGGTAAAGATCTGTGAAGTTTTAAGATTACAGAGGTAATATGTAACTTACGCATACTAAGTAAATTGCAGTGTAAATAAAGATCTGTGGTAGGGTAGGTAGGGTAAAACTATGTATTTTAAACCATATTTATACCCTTACCCCCTTATTAATAAACATGGAATAACTATATCCAAGTAATAACCTGGTAATAAACTGACATCTGTCAAATTCCATACTTTTTTGAGTTTTTTATTATGGAATTTGACAGATGTCAGTTTATTACAAGGTTATTCCTTGGATAGAGTTATTCTATGTTTATTAATAAGGGGGTAAGGGTATAAATATGGTTTAAAATACATAGTTTTTAAAAGACACCTCTGTCCTGTTTCCACTTTCAGGTATTTAGTAGTAGTAATAGCAGTTATAGTTTTTGAGTTTCCGGTGGCTTATTACAGCGGGAAGGAATTGCATCATTTTTATGGTACCCATAGGAGGGCAAATGAGCAGTCGAAGCCATTTTCATGACTATCGACGCCCATAGACATCCGCATAGAGGCTAAACAGATGCTGTGTCCTCCTTTCTCCTCCCTACACCATGGGCTCCTTACACACTGCACGACGGATGTCTATGGAGGTAGGTAGTCACAAAAAAGGACTGCTCGTATGTCATATCCCTCGACACAATAAAATATTTAATATGATTATAATACACAATATTCTAAGTAGCTCTGGTTTTTTATTGTTATATAAAAGGGTTAAGGGATAAGCAAACTCCGGCCCAGTTGGTAAACGGCTTATGTGACCTTTACATAAAAATATCGTAGATTTGGGAAAATAAAACATGGGCTTAAGCTGTAAAGATGATAAGTGTAGTTAATAATAATACAAGGGGCAAAATCTCAAGTAACTTTTTTTTTTTTTTTTTCTTTTTTTTTATCTTATTACCGCTGCCATCTCTGAGGCAGCGATTGTGTCTATATTCTTATAAACATTAATAAAGTGTCAAGTAAGTATTTGATGCCTAACTCTTAACAAGGTATCACACGAATTCTTAGGTTACCTTTTAAGCGGATATTTTGAAACCAAAATTAGTAGTTGTGTTTTCCCAGTACTCCAAACGAGCTAGCCACCAATGCATCCGAATCGGACCCGCCAGTCGTCGCAATCCACACTGCCGTCTGCTGATTCAGAAGGACGGGTGGAGGACTCCTCAATTGAGCAGCTCTTAGTCTGGCCTCTACCCCTCAAACCAGTCCGGTATCGGTAGCCCTGTCCGGCATAGCCTTGAGAATCATAACGGCATGCAAGCCCCCCACCACGGCAAATTGATAGTATGGAGCCTTGAGCGACCTGCAGCAATACAGAGGTATCTGTATATGAACCTCAAGACAGCGTATCTTCTACGACCATTCCCCGCACTCCGGATTTAAAACTAATATGTTACCCGTGTCTGCTCGTTGGGAAGACTTTGTCTTGCTTATTTTGGACCGGCGCACATAGACATTAGCATTATTGTCATGCGAACGTGCTATACTTTATCCTATATCCCTTTAATAGTAACTAGCATATGGCACGAAAAGCGAAAGCTGTTACTATTCCTCTTTTTAGAATGAGATTTCAAGATCGTTCCCCTTCAATTCGGCTGCAATAGACCTCTAAATCTCCTAATGAACTATGTGTAAAATTTTGTAATTTGAAGGTGAAACCTCTAAATCTCCTAATGAACTATGTGTAAAATTTTGTAATTTGACGGTGAAACCTCTAAATCTCCTAATGAACTATGTGTAAAATTTTGTAATTTGACGGTGAAACAATTGAACAAAAAGTTACACGCCAGACTCATAATGCTGACGGGGAACCATTAAAACTGTTTTTGTTTACGCATTTATAATTTATTACGAGATCTGTATCGGCCGCTCGCTGACACACTGCACGCCGCTTTTAATTATAGAAGTAAACGTCACCGGCTAAAACGAGTGCGGCGTGTTTTACGTTATAAAGGCAAGGTTTTTGTGGGTGACTGTAGGTGTACCTTTTTTTTGTTAGCTCAGGTGAAGGAGGTATGATACCTAGGGGCCCGGGTGGCCCCTAGACCTATGTCGGACTCACTTGGGAGCGTAATACCGACTAAACAAGCAAGAGGATCCCTTCAGCGATAGTCCGGCCTCGGTAAGAAGGCCAGACTTCTTCTCTGGTCGGTCTGGCTGCCTCTGAATAATCCCTAGTACAACGTTGGAACCATGCAATGAGATCAGGTTCCTATCCTGACTCCTGGCTCCAATACTAAGGAGCACGCCACCGATTTGTCCGAATCGTTCGATTCCGACAAATTCCGCCACTCGTCCTTTGCCATAAAATATTTATAATAAATCCTATTCTATTCTTCATATATATTTAAAGTTTTCTAGTTATATCTTATTACTTAAATAACTTTAACGGGTTTTATTGGGGTTTATTTCATTATATAACAAGTCCAACGTTTCAACCAGTTGCTGTAAACCTTCTGAAACGTTGAACTTGTTAAATAATTAATTAAATTAAATCTGTTAAAGTTTTTTAATGAATAATATTCGCTTAAACTTAATAAAATATCATTATATAACTTGTTACACTGATTCGGTCTATGAACTTTATAACTTGTTACACTGATTCGGTCTATGAACTTTATAACTTGTTACACTGATTCGTTCTACGAACTTTATAACTTGTTACACTGATTCGGTCTATGAACTTTATAACTTGTTACACTGATTCGGTCTATGAACTTTATAACTTGTTACACTAATTCGGTCTATGAACTTTGTGCATAAGATTTTTCCACAAATAAAAACATGTAAGAGCTATAACAATATACCGGGTGTTCCAGACTACCCGTCCAGGCTGATTATTTCGAAAAGTTTCAAAAAAAAATCAAAACAAAAAAATACGTGTCAAATATTTTTTGAAACTCTATCAAATCATACCAAAAACACCCCTCACCCCCCAACCCCCTGTTAGGGGTAGGGGGTGCAACTTTAAAAATTCAAATGGAAACCCGTATTTTTTTTGCAGATTCGGATTCGTCATGAAAAAAGACAAACATTTTGTCTGGAACATTTTTTTTGATTCGCCATAGATGGCGCTAAAATCGACAAAAAACGATTTTCTTTGATTTTGACAAAAATCAAAGTCAAAAACAAAAATAAAAACAAAAACAAAACTAGAACCATGAATAAAAACAAAAACAAAACAGAATTAGTGCAAAAGCAAAACAAAAACAAAAATAATCTCCGATAAAAAATCCGAATCTGCAAAAAAAATACGGGTTTCCATTTGAATTTTTAAATTTGCACCCCCTACCCCTAACAGGGGGTTGGGGGTGAGGGGTGTTTTTGGTATGATTTGATAGAGTTTCAGAAAATATTTGACACGTATTTTTTTGTTTTGATTTTTTTTGAAACTTTTCGAAATAATCAGCCTGGACGGGTGGTCTGGAACACCCGGTATATAACAATACAGCTATATTAAAGTTAATATATGCAGCGTTGCAGCTGAATTCGGCTATCACGGGAGATACCTCTCACTCACACTATACTTTCGTAAAATGTTAGTTGTCGCGTTTCCTGTGTGAGTATCCAGTCCTTGGAAGAAGGAAACGCATCCGTATAACCTCATCAGTAGTCAACAAAAACTCCAAGTTTAGTAAGAGGTAGTGGCACGCTGCATGATTGCATGTAGCTGAATTGGGTCGGCACTACCGAGGAGGTACCTCTCGCTTACACGAGACCGGCGTATAGTGACAGCTGAGCTGTCGCGTTTCGTGCTTCGTTCGTATGTAAGTAGCCGGTGGCCTATGTAGGTGGGAGGAGGATGGAGTCTGTAGTCATGAAAATGGCTCCGATTTTTCCGAAAGCTCGAAAAGAAGCTTTTGCTCCCTTATAAAAAGCGCTACAAATACAATACGAGGGAAGTCGCCGGCACAAGTTAGTGTAACGCTTACAGCTGACTGGGCAGTATAATTAGGGTTATGACTTCATTACAGCTCGATAACGTTCAGATATTGCTTTAATATTTAATTGGACAGATAGTGCAATTGCTTTTACAATTTCAGCCTTTGAAGGCCGGGCTGTGAGCGGTTCGATAATTATCTGAAAGTACTACGGCGATTCGTTATTGAAGTGACGGCGGCGACAATTTTGGCTGTTAATTAACCTGGATCGAGAAAGCGTCTGTTTAAGAGTCCACAAAGGGATTATTGACGCTGACGCTTTGACTAGCGAGGGAAATTGGAATTTCTTCCTACTCCTTTTTTCTTCTGATGAAATTCGATGCGGATCCCAAGACAGTTTTAGCTTTTCTTTTGGGCTCCCTGAGATAGTTTTAGAAAGTTTTAGCTTTTCCCTCCGGCTCAAAGTGTCGTTGTGGTTGCCACTGTAGATCCGTGCGACGTACGAGTAGCAGCGGTGGAAACGAGTGGTGGGCTAGGCCCGTTGATACAGCTGCGCTGTTGCATTTTATTTATTTTTTCTTTTATCGCATAGGAGGCAAACGAGCAGTTGAGTCACCTGATGTAAAGTGATCACCAAGGAAGACATCCGTAACACCATAGGTGTAACAGATGCGTTGCCGACCTTTGAGGAAAGAATAAGCTGTTATCTTGAAGATCCCTAGGTCGTATCGGTCCGGAAATACCGAGGGGGGTAGCTGAGCATTTCATGAGGTGCGTATATGGCGGCCCATGGAGGAAGAAGGAGAAAGGTGGGCAGCGCATTTGTATAGCCTGTATGCTGCTGATTATGGACCTCGGTAACCAGTGGCGCTATCCAAAAGTGGACGTCAAGGTACTAGTTGCACCTGTAATAATATAAAAACAAAAAAATGCGCGATTTCACTAAAGCTTTCTCTATGAAAGCAATTTAAAATTTTATAAAGTACAATTTACATTATACTTTATGAATTATGAATTACTAGTTTCCGCCCGCAGCTTCACCCGCGTGGATTTCGGACTTCAAAAATTGCGTTATTATACACGTAAATATTTCTCTTGAATCACTCTATCTATTTATAAAAACCCATCAAACTTTGTTGCGTAATTTTAAAGATCTAATAGCATACAGAAACACAGATGGAAATGATCATGAATATAGCCTTAATATTAATCAATAACTGTCTAATATGTATCACGCTTATACAAAAACATTTCAACTCTATTCTATTCTACTAGCTTTATGGTAAACTAACTATATAACCAAACAGTTCACGCGGTGTAGGTCCGTAACCCAATTTCGGTGAGGAAAATCCAGCCACTTGTTGATATTGAATAGCGTAGAATACACGAGAGAGAATTCTCTAAGTCCCGCTCATAGACCAAAGCCCACGCTTTTCTCGACCAAGCTGATTATTTTTGTAATTATAACTTTTAATTGGTGGTTAATAGTATTTAAATTAATTAACTTATCAATCAATGAATTTATAATAAAACGCGAAGTTTCATAAGTCATTAGTAATGTAACAATACATTTTATAGCAGAACAAGCTGTATCCCGAGGTTATACCCGCGTTAGGTAGGTACATATTTTATAAACTTCACCTCCTTATTTGACACATTTAATCGCAAAAAAATTTTTAATATTAAGTCCATAAACTTCGTGGGCTCATGCGCAACAATTTGGTAAAAATCATTACATGATCAAATACAACGTTTACGATTCTATAAAGGACATTAGAAAAATATTCGTTTTATATATATGTATATAGTTTGATTAATTGTGTAATATAATGTACATAGCACAATTTCCATATTAGCACATAATAAAAATACTAAACAGTAGTTTTATTACTTGCGGTTAGTATTTTAAATTTAAACATTTTATCACGTTATGTATCTCAGATGTTTGAATAAGGATTTACGTTTTCTTTAGACGGGATAATAAGCACTTTGACAAAATGGCCGCTTGTTCAAAAATAACTGCTTTTGTTCCAACCCTCTTAATCAACGGATACTTGTAGCCGCTGCTGTTATACTCGCTAATTTTCTTAATTAAAATAACCTTTTTGATGATAGAGTAAGAAAACGGTTTTGTATTTTTGTGGTATTTTACCTGTTTCGATATCGCCGGGGTTACTACTATACGAATTAAGATTGGTTGAATAAAGTTGGTTAAATGAAAGTCTTTATATGCAGTCTGTATTTATTACATAAGTACAATGTGATTGTACTGGGCTAGCACTGTTAGAGTTAGACTTCTGTGCCAACTAGTGCTAGGTATCAACGTCAGTAGCGACTGGACTATCGTTAAGCCACGACTAAAGCTTAAATCAGTTGGTACTTAATATTTATTCACACGTGTAACATACACGTCATGTGAACAAATATTGCTAGGGACTGTCCGGCCGCTTCTGAACAGTCCCTACTACGTCGTCGGAACCAATGGGGTTAGGTTCCCATCCTGACTCTTGGCCCCAATACTCCAAAAGAGCACGCCACCGATTTGTTCGAATCGTTCGAATCGGACAAATTTTGTCAGTTGTCCTGTTCACGGCGCCATCTGCTGGTTTGGAGGGACTGGTGGAGGATCTCCCAGCTGAGCTGCTCTTGTAGCTTTGTCTGGCCTCTCCCCCCAAGTCTATCAGGTATGGGTAGTCCTGTCTGGCATAGCCTTGGTCACAGAGGCACGCTAGCCCGCCACCACGACAAGGTCGCAGCATCTTCGGGGGAACTAGCCCTGACCTAAGGTACAACCGGTAAAACAATAAGACTGTTTACTTGAAATAATAGTACATAAGTTTAATACTATTCAATTGAAATGTGAATATAATACGTACCTATATTACAATGGGAAGCCGCTCAAAAGAGCAGACGTAAGCTGGGCGCTGAGTGGAGGAGCGGAGTTATGAAAATATCGGAGCAAGAGGTGCCTCTTGAGGCGAAATGGAATGCAATTTCCTTGAATTTTAATTTTAATTAATTATTTATTTATTTAATAAAAATTACAATTAATCTTAAATCTAAAAACATTGTCCCACAAAACTGTCTGGACGGTTTGACTGTGGGATCGCAGTCTCATCAGAATTAATTACAGTTTATA
Organism: Calycopis cecrops; assembly: GCA_001625245.1. NCBI lineage: Eukaryota > Metazoa > Arthropoda > Insecta > Lepidoptera > Lycaenidae > Calycopis > Calycopis cecrops. Next base: position 70,624 of record LUGF01001254.1, read on the forward strand.
TTATGCTATGATATCTAAATCTAAAGTGTACAAAATAGGCTAAATTTCTAAGGAAGTAATTATAATTTTTCTAATAGATAATTCTTTAACAATCTTTTAAATTTCTTAGTATTAGGTTCTTGTCTAATGCTATCCGGAAGAGTATTAAGAACATAAGGTAGACGCTTCTTAGTTGTTCTATCGCCATAATAATTATTTACTTTAGGTACAAAATATTTACCTGATGATATACATCTAGTATTGTGAGTGTGACTTACCAGTGATAGATGAATACGCGGGCTTATAAACACAATTAGTGTGACAATACTTTGAGCCAACTATGAATATATCTTTATATTATTACTAACTGTGCCCCGTGGTTCCACTCGTGTAAATAGAAAATACCGAGATTAATTTTTGACAGCCTATTTCTATTTACGACTTATTATTTCATATGTGCTATCGAATACACACAAAAAGTTTCACATAATATGTTTCGACGGTTTGTATATAGATACCCGAGATTTATACACTCGGGGGCGCCCGACGATCGATGACTCGTCATTATTGATATTACATAACGCAAATTTTCGGATATTTTGATAAAAAAGTATTTATTTTATTACATTATATGAATGACAATCGAGTACGGAATACCCTACTGCAGTCATGAAAATGACTCCCCAGTCAGCCTGTAAATTATAAACATAATAAACAAGTCTTTAAGTAAATTAATTTATTACTTTCAGTGATCAGAAGAACTTCTGGACTCATCTCATATCCTGAACAAAAAAAACATAAAATACCTACTAAGAATTACAAAATTTATTCGAATTATTTACTTTCTCCGTAATATAAATGGTTACATAATGAATTATCTAAATACATATCTATATACATATTTACGTATTTAGATATTTTTTGTTATTTTTGATTGTCAGCTGGTGCAGATAAAAAATAAATTCTATAACTGGATCTGATTGAATTTAATTTACACAATTGTGTAATAAGTAACAACGAGTAGGTAGTAGGTACCTTGGACGTGACTCTTCTTCCATATGACGACACGGATGACGTTAACAGTACTGTTTTATTTTTTTATCGCGTCAATGGCACCATTTTTAGTATACTTACTTTAAATATTAGAAACTATATTTTAACGGATCAGTACCTATTTTGATACCGAAAGGTCGCACTTGAGACTATTTTATTATTTTTAGAGCATTAAAATAAAAGTCTATTTTTAAGTACTTTTTTTTCACGTATTCTTTAAATTTCACTGTCTCTAATCATCTGCATGTTATATGTCCTACATACAATAAGAGTGATATGCATTTCATAAACTTAACGTGCGTGCTAAGTATTTAATATACGTCCTCAGCACTGCAAATGGGAGGGCGGCGAGATGTGAAATTGTTTCCGTTACGTCTGCCGCGTGTACGTTCACACCCCCGCAATATCGGCGTGCCTCGCCACGGTACTGATTCACGTTGAAACCTTTGTTTGCTAGTATAAAAAAACGCGTTTGAAATTTGTTTTTCTTATACTATAGGGGGCAGACAAGGAGCCAGAGATTTTTGATAAC